>QANZ01008291.1:51982-83813 GCA_003254925.1 Chamaecrista fasciculata
TTGTTAAATGATTAATGGGGATTAATTATTTACAATTAAAATATTAGGGAAAAATAATTCAGATAATATTCCTAAAAGTTAGGAAATTATTGAATTATAAAATTCCCCAATAAAATATGAGGGTGGCGCCTCTTTTAGATTATTTGGATAAATAAAATTGTTTTATTGCTTCAAATAATAAGTTTGAATTCAAAAGATTTGATGGAGATATCAAAAGATTTGATTCAAACAGATTTGGTGAGATCTCCTCTCAGTATCTTTGGTGAATCATGAATTAAGGAAGTTTTTTGATTTATAAAATTCCAAGGAAAAATGAGGGAGTTAGGCGCATGGCTTGGTGGGTCCCAAGGGGAGATTTGATCTCTCATTTGATTCTCCAAGATTGCAGTTTGAATTTAAATTAAAATATTAAGGTAATATTTTAATTGTAAATTCAAGTCCTAATATAATTATATTATCAGAATATCTTGATTTTAGGAATAATTAAATCACCAAATAATATAATTATATATATGAGGCAAGTTGACTTGCCCCATAAGATAAGCATTCTAACCCTAGCTTTGAATTTTCTTCCTCCTTGTTGAGAGAGAGAAAATCGCACATTTGCATCCAAGAGAGAGAAAGTCGACTTTTGCTAAAGAGTTAGTAAAATTGGCTTGACTCCATAACTAGGGTTTGAGAGAAGAAAAGGCAAGAAGGAGTTCTTGTGGGGGGTTTCTTCTATGCGCCACTCTTGCTGAATTGGATTCAAGAAGGAGTTCCTGAATTCAAGTGCTGTAGATTGGTCCCTGGTTCTTTTGGAGAAAAGAACTGAAGGCTAGCACCTTGGTGTTCGAGAAACTATTCGTGTGGATCATCGGCAGAGGGAGAACGCTGATAGTGGGCTCCTTGGACACGCCTTGTACAACCATCCGATTGAAACTCGTGAGGTATACCACTATCTAAAACTTTTAAATTCTACTAGCGGATCCGTTCGGGAATTCTAGGACCTAGGCGCTTTTATATTTTGCTTCCGCTGCGATAGGCGCCTAGGATTCTCAACAGATATATGGATGAATTTTAAAAGCAGAGAAGTTATTATTCTCTTGTTGGAATCTGGTTGTATATGCTTCACATAAAAGCAAGGGTCGGTTGTTTGATTCAATTCTTGACTGTAAAATTTTGGCACCGCAGGAATTAAAGCGAACAAGAATTGATACCTGTCAATGAGTGTGTTGCTCTGATTGAAATTTCAACATGTCATACCGCGAGTCATCGATCACTCTGGAATGAAGTTCGAAGGCTAAGGATTGAGAATCAAAGGAGGAAGGAAAGACAAATGAAGGGTTTTGTTCTATTAATTTGATCTCTTCGCTGCGAAAGAGTAAAAACTAAAAAGGGAATTCTGGAAAAATGAATTAGAGGAAACCTACTATTTGGTCCCTCATGTTTCACAGTTTCAACGATTTTGTCCCTCTCTGACTCATTATTAAAAATCTTTCCTATTCTCAAGAATTTGTCTTTCACTTAGGTCCTTAATTAATTATAAACAAGTCCAGGATAGTAATAATCTTTGACAAACATGTCCCTTAACTAGAGAAAAACACAAATGCATGCAAAAATGGAAGCATTTTGGTATTTAAAGCAGACACGTGCCTCTCACGTGCTTGTTTTCCGTCAAATGCAAACGGAAATAAAGCACAGGGGACCAATTCGCTAACGGAGCAAACCACGGGGCACCAAAATGCAAAAATTTTTCTTTTAGGGTACCAAAGTGGAACCACCCCTAACCAAAGGGTACCAAACTACATTTTACCCATTCTTTTATTTTGTTGTGTTGTGATTCGTTTTACCAAAGGGAGAGGAGCTAAACGCACAAAAGAATTGTTGTTGAGGAGTGAAATATGGTTTAAGCAGCAATAAAAACTAAAAGATAAGATGTAGTAGAAATCGACAACTAAGATTGAGTCACGTTAGCATTTTTTTGTTAAATCTTGATGGAAAATAACCACATGGTACCAAAGTGCTAACGGCGCAAACCTCAGGGTACCAAAGTGTAAAATTTTGTCTTTCAGGGTATCAAAGTGGATTCGGTCCTAACCACATGGTACCAAAGTGTATTTAAACCAAACAAATAGTGATGAGCCTTTATTAATTAATAATGTGTTGAAAAATAATAAAATATATGTATCATATTATATAATATGCCATATATTAATCAATACAGTAAGTATTAATGAATATTATCAATACAATAAGTATTGATCACTTGAAATGATATGGTATCCTTTTTTAGTCTCAAAGAAAGATGAAAAACTTGGGTTTGCTAGTATCATATTCTAATCTTATAACAGTATTAATGTTTTCGGTATAGCAATATATAATTCTTCATTAATAAATTGAATGAAAAACATATATTTTAAAATATCTTAGAAGAATAGTTGTTGAAGGTTTATATTATTTCAATAAATTTAGTTCACCATTTGTTGGTAATGTAGATGCTAGCTAATTATATGCATAAGGCAAATCAAGCATGTGTTTAGTTGAGACTACTAATTCAACACATCCAAAAAGATGTGTAATTTGTTTTTGCAGGGAAATGTACGTCAACTATGAAGATAATTTGACATGTATAGTTCAGCTAAAAGAGAGATATATCTACAGAGATAGAACAAAATATATTTCACCAAGGCGACATAAGTTCAACAAGTTCAACCAAGTGTTAATCAACGGCGACATAGAAGTTCACTAGTTCGGTCAAGTGATAATTTAGTAGATTTATTCACAAAGACATTGCCGACAACAACATTTGAGAAGTTGGTTATCAAATTGGAATACGTCGATTAAAAGACCTTTAGTGATGTAATGGTGAGGGGGAGATACACGTTGTACTCTTTTTTCCTTCGACATGGTTTTGTCCCATTGGGTTTTCCTGGCAAGGTTTTTAATGAGGCAGCCTATAATGCTTATCAATAAATTGTGAATATTCAAGAGGAAGTGTTATAAATATTATGATTAATATTAGTGAATAGTCACAATTGCCTCTTGATATCTTCAATGTATAGAAGATTGAAATTTTCTCTATAATTGTGTTAATCATCTTTAATTTCTTGTGTACATTAATGTGAGACTATCCCTCCATTATGTATATTGAAGTAGATACATTCTCCCCTTGAGATCCTTTAGCCTATAAATAGAGGCTTTAGGAGTTGATGTAAAGGTTGGATATGAGTTGAATAATAAGAACCACTCTCCCCTCCTACTTTTTCTCTCTACTTTGAGTATTCTTGTTTCATATATTGTACAACAAAAAGGAATTTTTTTTGTTCTTCACTTAGGCCCAGTTCGTTTGCGTTTTGATTATAATCTGTTCTGATTATAATCATAATAAACATTTTCGTTTACGTTTTTTTCCTGATTCAATTATAATCATGATTTTTTAATAATCAAACACACTCAATTACACTTATACCCCTATACATGAACCTATAATTACCTATACTCTAATACATTCAATCACCAATCACAAAGGGAAAAATGGTCTATTACCAGAATGAGGGACCATGTTGTACATAATCATTGTGACCTGGGGCTTAAATGTGAATTTGGGAAAAAATTTTCATTCTCAAATTGCAAATACGCCCTAAATTTCACGCCATACCCATCGAGACCCAAATCGATTTTGCCCTTCTGTTGTCGCGTCTTCCATAGCCCGTCGACGTTGTGCCCTCCGCCGCACCGGATTCTTCCGCACGACTGAGCGAGGGTGGCCTGTCTTCCATCGACGATCAACAGTGGCTGGTCCGACGCAAGGTAAGCACCCTTTTGTTGAAAAGCCCTCAATCAACAGTGGCTGGTCCGACGCTAGGTTTAGAAATTGGTTGGGTTGATTGGTTCTATAGGTGAAGTAGGGAGGTTTTTGGTAAATAATTAACTAGATTCACTCGCAATTTTGTTTCATCGGTTGGGTTGATTGGTTCTATAGGTGAAGTAGGTTCTATAGCTTTGTTTCATTGATTACATTAGTAGCTTTGTTTCTGACGCTAGGTAAGCACTCTTTCTCTAAGGTAGTTAAAAGGAGGTGGATTAACTTGATTCACAGTTGGTCTGTTCTGATAATGGTTTGTTATAGCTTTGTTCATTGGTTACATTAGTAGGATGATGCATCTGAGGATATGGCAACAATGTTATCCACTTCCGTGTTCAATGCTTGTTTCCCTAATTCAAGATTCACTCGCAAGAATGTCATAGATACATTAGTTTGTAAAGATATAGAACATTGTTGCCATATCTACAGATGCATCATGAAGGATGCTTGCGTGATAACAACAAATGGACTTTCATTTATGAGTATATCCCCATTGAAAATTTACCTCATTATTAGAGCTCATACATGATATGAATGCATATCCCCACTGATTTGAGTTTGTAAATCGGTTAAAGATTTGAGTTTGAATACTAATGCTTGTAGTCATACTTGAAACGGTTGTGCAGACCTTAGGCCGGAAATTGTGACATTTGCCTTTTTGCCAACAATCCTGACGATGTCCACCATCACATCTTCATCAGCAGAGCTCTCATCGTCCGACGAGGTCCCGAAAAAATATTGTCAATGTGGTGAAGTTGCTGTTTTCCGAATGTCATGGAAACCTTGGAGTTTTGGAAGGCGGTTTCACACTTGTCCACACTATCCGGTATGCAATTTATAGTTTTATAAGTTGTAGTATATATTGTGTTTCTTGTACATTGTTTTGAGTTCCAGACAATAGAAAGCTTAACTTTGATGTATGTACAATATTTTCCTCCAGCCAAAGAAATGTGGTTTCTTTTCGTGGCATGACCCTGAAACTGATAGCCGATGGCAAGAAGTTGGCTGGAAGGTGCACACCCGAATTGACTCCCTTGAACAACAATTAAATGCTTTACTGGCAACGGGAAGGTCGGCTCCGAACTCCCAACAAGCGACGATTGCAAGGCTTCAAGATGAACTGCAACAGTTAAAGAGTACCGAAGCAAGTGAGAGGATGAGGCTTAAGGACGAAATGATGCAGTTCAAACAAAGATACAAGATGGTTGTGAAATTTGTGATTGGGTTGATGTCGTCGATGTTTTTACTTGTACTTTTGAATCTTTGGAGTGTACAATCCGACTTGGAGGTAAATATTTACCTTAATTAGGTGTTAACTAGTGAGTTGTAAAAGGGGGTGTGTATGTAATTATGACTTGGGTGTTGTTGGTGAACTATGAAGACTGTGGATGGGGTTGTATGTAATTTGGTATTGGGTTTTTTTTTGGAGAATTTGACCCCTGGATTGTAATTGCTTTTGAATGATGTTGTAGTTGCATTATCTCTTGTTTCTAGCTTGTAGCCCGTTGTTTTCATTTATCAGGTAGCCTAAGCGGGAAACTGATAGGTCATTGGTATTTTGTGAATTTTTGCAAAACCACAATGCAAAAAGAGTGAACCGAAAAATCAAATTTACTTTGTGCGTAGTTTGACAAGTTTACAACTTCCATGACAACCGGGTCTCTCTTAAAAAACTGGATTATTATAGGCAAGTTTAATGGTTGACATTAACTTTGCAAAAACAGGTTTTTATAATTCTTAATTGACTATTGTCTGTGTAGAAGAGTTATATACATAAGTTTATTATTGTCAATACTATTTTTAGAACTGAAGATATTGTATTTACATCATGAGTAGCAAACAAATGAGACTATTCCAAATAAATGCATTAATTGGGTGAAACTTGTAAGGCTAAAGAAAATCTATATATATACACACACTTTTTGATCTTCTCTCTGATCAGAAACTTTTGTACCTTGCCGGTTGAGTTGACAGGAAAATCCCCAAAAACCACTCTCTTAGATTGAATCTTATGAAAATATCATATCCTTTGCCCTGTCCTTCAGTCTTATAGACCCATCTCCTTCTCTCACAAGTGTGGGTGCACCACACAAATGAGTCACATTGTGAAAGTGAATTGCATCAAAAATGGCTTTTGCTGAGGTACTTCTGAGACAAATATTGCTGAGACATAGCCAACAACAACAATGAAAATCCTTGAAATATGCATGAAAGTTACCATATACATTTTTCTAACATTCATTTGATTGAAGTAGAAACAAAGCTAAAGAAAGCCATGCTAAAACCATGGTAAAGAAATGGTCATTAGTCTGTTCTGGACAGTTCAAAAAACCTAAGTCATTCGTACTACAAAAATCCTAAAATCGGTCAATCTTGTTGGTGCCTCGCGTCGTGGACGTACGCTTCAACATGGTCATCTAGGTCTTTGACCTGCAATCTCAGGTCTTCCATGTGGGCGTCCATCCCGTCCATGCGTTCGAGCAGTCTTTGTTCCAACCCTGCCATCTGGTCAACCAGCCGCTTCTCCATCCCTTCAAGAAAAGGTTGCAAGATATGCGGGATTGAGGGTTGGTCCATCGGGTGAAGTCCCCCACCATCACGGTTGGCATCTTCCCTGCGTGGTTGTTCAACATGTATTTCCCCCGTAACTAGTCAACAAAGGAAGAAAGAAGAAGGTTATGAACGGTCAAGAAATACACATACTGTCATATGCAAATAATAAATCGTAAACTAACAAAATGATTAAATGTAAAAGATTAAACGGTATGGTACCAAATTTAGATGTCCATTCATTGTTGATCAACACGTGCCCCATCCTTGCGATGCATAGTTGATCCACTGCTTTGGGGATGACCTCCTCAACATAGGAAGGGGAAATACTGTGGAACTGCAAAATCATTGTGACCAGAGAGGCATACACGAGTGGTGTGCCGTCTTTTTGGCAACACTTGCCCATTCTACGGATTAGCATATAGGGTATGTTGACCTGTATACCCTCCAACAAACAGAACATGAGATAGTTCTCAACTTCATTGGGGGTGGTGTGGCTTCCTGACTTATGGGTAATGCAATAAACAATTAGATGCATCAAAATTTTATAATCCAAGGACATTCTTGAAACAATGACCTTCCCAATATGGTCAGGAGATTCCATCAATCTTTTCTCAATAGCTTGTTTGTTATAGTTAGGTAGCTTGCTAAGCGATAACGAATCAAGCTTTAGACCAGTACACAACAAACTTAACCAAGCGCCGGACAGTTGAAGAAGACATCGTTGAAGGAGAATTATGGCGACCGACGAGCACAAATGGGTAAGAATTTTAAGTGAGATTGTCGTTAGGGTAGAGCAAGGTGGGATATCGGATGGGAGGGTTTGGAGAGATTTGTACGCTAGCGGCTGGGGAAGGCTCAAAATCATATTAGGGTTTGCGTTTTGTGAAAATGGGCCGCCAATTACTTATATAGCCCGACATTTGGTTCGCCGAAATTGGAGAACGGTGGACCGAATTCATTTATATTCATATCATAGTGCCTTATCGGTGGACCGATTGAGGAGTTGGTGTACCGAATTTCATGGCCTCTTTATGTTTGTTGATCAAAAACTTCATGAATAGCGCACCGATATTGTGGAACGGTGTATCGATTGTTGCCATAGGAAATTTACAGTGGGTTAGCGGTGGACCGATTGAGGAGTTGGTGTACCGAAATTCAGGGCCTCTTATGTTTGTTGATCAAAAACTTCATGAATAGCGCACTGATATTAAGGAACGGTGTACCGATTGTTGCCATAGGAAAATTACAGTGGGTTAGCGGTGGACCGATTGAGGAGTTGGTGTACCGAAATTCAGGGCCTCTTATGTTTGTTGATCAAAAACTTCATGAATAGCGCACCGATATTGTGGAACGGTGTAGCGATTGTTGCCATAGGAAAATTACAGGGGGTTAGCGGTGGACCAGTCCGAAATCTGTGGACCATTTTATCCCCTTTCAGTATACCAAATAGTCCTCGGCGGTCCACCAACTATTTATCCGGTCCGCTGTTGTGGCATACTCATCTTCGATGGTTTTGTATGATTGTCATTAAAATTCATTACCTATTCCAACATTAATTCATTACACCACTTCTTCATTGATAATTGACATCAATATTAAATCACTAGTACATATAGGAAATTAATTCATCTAACAAAGTAGGAGATCATAGTAAGGGAAGATGTTCATTGCGGCCGCCACAAGCGCACAATTTCATCCCGAATTTGATCTCGTGTCTCGTCCACGGTGGAGGAATCGGGGACAATTTCTTCGTTATCGTCGTCGAATCCATCAAACTCATCCTGTGAATAGCGTATGAAGTCTTCATCGTAAACCATGTGTTCACGGATGAAATAGTGCAACGCCAATGTAGCAACAACTATCCCGACTTGCTTGCCATACGAATATGGTTGCGGTAGCCGCAAGATTCTAAACTTTTGCTTCAACACTCCAAAGGCACGTTCAATAGTGTTGCGCAAGCTAGAATGAAGATAATTGAACTTCTCCTCGCCATTGGCGAATGTTCGGTGTCGACAGTAGTCTGCGAGATGATAACGAACGCCTCTATATGGAGTAATAAATCCTTTCATGGAAGGAAACCCCGAATCAACCAAGTAGTACTTCCCATTCGGGGGGTGTGGGAACTTCAAGCTACGCCTTGCCAACGCCGTATTGAACATGCGCGCGTCGTGTGTTGTCCCCTCCCAACCTGCGTGTGTTTTCTATTTGTTCTTGAAGGCTTTTCAAGGATTTTCAAGGATTTTGAAGGGTTAGTAAGGAGCTGAGTTTTCATGAGTTTGTCAATGTGAAGATGTATATATAGGCACATATGCATGATGTACTACAAATGCATAGTGTGGAGTCTTGTATGATGGATATATGCATGATGTATTACAAATGCATAGTGTGGAGTCTTGTATGATGAACCAATACATGATGTACTACTAATGATGTGGTCTTATGGAGTGTTGAAAGTGGTAGTGTGGAGTCTTGTATGATGGACATATGCATGATGTACTACAAATGCATAGTGTGGAGTCTTGTATGATGGACCAATACATGATGTACTACTAATGATGTGTTCTTATGGAGTATTCAAAGTGGTAGTGTGGAGTCTTGTATGATGGACATATGCATGATGTACTACAAATGCATACAAGTGGTCTTGTGTAGTCTTGTGATGGAACAATAGATGTTTTTCCTCCCATATAACTAATTTAGTTCATATCCAATTTTTCACAAATCATCAAACTTGAAATCCTATCCAATGTTAGTTCATAGTTAACTAGTTAATACCTCCTATCACACATACATTTTTTTCCTCCCAGCAATATAATGCTTGGTTCATATACACCGTTATTGTTAATCACTACAAAATGCTCAAGAATTCCTTGATTACCTACACTTGATTAGACAATCACATCAACAAGTAATAAATGAACATGCATTTTCTCTTCTCTTACCATGACACATCATTGAAATCCAACCTCAACAAATGGTTGAACACAAATACTTATCAATAAATCCATCACATAAATCCAACCTCAACACATACATAAACTCATCAATAAATCCGACAAATTCGTTAGAAGACATACAATACACACATCATTAAAATCCAACACCTTATTAACAAACGTCATAACCGTGTTGCAACAAATATTTTAGAACCCTAAACTAGAGTGCATCCAACATCTCCACACAGTTGCCGCAGCCATCATCCATACCTATTTCTTACCGTAGATCTGTAGAACACACATGAATTAGAGTTCGATTTGGTTTGAGTTAATAGTGAAATGCAACTAATACGCTTTGGTATTGATATTAAAAAAACACAACAATTAAATTGCGTACATGTATTGAAACGATAAGATGAAGCCATTGACAAACCTTTGTTTTCAGGAAAGCATGCTGATCGTCACGGTTATCCTCCAAGTCAATGAACCAATCCATCACCACCTTTTCTGTTAATGCGTTACAATAGAGACCGAAGAACTCCGACCCCGACTCCATCTCGGGCAAGTTTCGTAGCATAGCAATTGCTTTCTTCCTCGCCTCACCATGTACGGATTGCACCGTCGTGGTTGACGGAGGATTTTCACTTTCCAAACGAGTGACAAGGTTACCCATATGATCGGTCATAAGGGCGATATTCTCATCCCTGTAACTTCGGCTACTCTTTGTCCTTCTGCTACTTTTCTCTCTCGACCCCTTCCTCTTCTGCGATGGTCTAGTTTGTTTGCTTGGGCCTGCACGAGTTCGATTGCTTGGGCCCCCAAATGCATCAACGGGTTGTGGCTGATCATCATTACTGCTGGAATTTGCATCAAGCCCGTCAACCTCTCTTGGTTGGTCCGGCGATCCTACGTCATTATCGCTTGAGTCCCCCGCAAAGGAGGGCACAAAACCGTAGTTTGGGCACAATGCATCTTCTGCAGTTGCCACCACATCACTGAACAACTGATCCATTAGTTCTTTGCAGGGTAGAGTCTGGTAAAGCATCTTTTGTATCGACGGATCTTCCTGTAACACAACAACAAACTATTGAATGCAACAAGTAAATCGGTTGTACCAATTAAACATATGCAGTAACATGTGGTGTAGTACCGCGATTTTTTCTTTCCACCAAGTGTCGGTTGCACTGATAGTCTTCGTGATCAGATCCCAGCCAGCGCCAGTGCTACTGTAAAGAAGTCCATTCCATTTTGTCCAATCCATTTTCAATCGGCCCCACCTATTCCTGAACTGTCGTTCTGTCCAGTCCAATGAAGTTGCCCGCTTGAACTTTGCCGCAATGTTTTTTTGGCCCCTATCATTGAAATAATGGCCGGGTCGATTGCCATCTAGCATCTCCTCCACACAGAACTCCAAGAATATCTTGTCCATCAAGTCCGTCCAATTTGCTTGTCCACCTTTTCCTTTTGTCTTGCATGGTGGTGCCATATCACAAGCTAAAACCCCCCCAGATTGCACACAGGCACACAAAACTCAGTGATGAAACAACGCATATGTCCATATGTAAAATAATGCATACACTTTCAACATACCAAACAAAAAATTGAAATAAAACATCAGAAAAAAAAATTGGGACAACATCTAAAATCAGTAAGTGGACAGAAGGGAATTTTATAGGTGAATTGTATAGGTGAGCAAACATGATACTATGAACTATTTATTTTGTGAAAAAATAATAAGAAATGAAGATGCATATTCACACCCTATATGTTCCAAGTCCACTATATGAGTTCATTGAATATGCATATTCACACCCTATGAAGGAGAAATAAATCGGCGGCATTACTTACTACACACACATCAAGATGCTTATTTACACCCTATATATTCCAACTCTACCATGCATATGAAGATGCATATAATACACCTCCTCTACAGCTCCTGTAATAATTTCATTCTAAGGTTAAAGAACATGACATCTCCTATGACATTCCTCTAAAATCTCATGAAACTGGTCAATTAATACAAAATTGGTCAGTAAAGAACATGACATCTCCTATGACATGCCTCATCAACTCTTTCTTTCAATACAGAGAGTGGCTGGAACTATCTATCTAGTTGCAAGCAATTATACAATCTCTATATTCCAGTGTGTTCAATGAAATTACCATATCAAAAGAACCAAGAACACAAATACTTATCTCACTTGCTTTGACCAATTATCTATGATCAAGATGAAGAACATGATAATTAAGGAGTGGAATTAATTGTTCTTAAATCGAACCAATAACAAAAAATATACATAGAGATGAGGGAGAACGAACCTTCAATGGAGTGGATCAACGATGATCTGACGCGATGTGCACTTCACGCAGTTGATCCGCAGCAACAACTGCTTCTAGCGGCGGCTACCGGTGGCGTCTGGAAGCAACAGGAGGGAGGAAGTTGGGAAGTTGGGGTGATCACTGATGCGTCGAGATGCTTGCTGCTTTGAGGGTTTGAGAGAGAATGGGGGATTCACAATTTGTGCTGCGAAAGAGATGCGCTGCGTGGAGATAGAGAGAATGGGAGATTGAATTTACAATTTGTGCATTTTTTTTACCGTTGGAAATTACATTGCATGCTTCCACCGTACGCTTTAGGAGAAAATGAAGAAAAATTTCGGGTCCGCGTGCGTGCCTCCATTCTCTCTCATCTACTGCGAAACGGTGCACCATTTTCTTCGCTGGTCCACCAAATGTCGGGCACAAATTGTACATTTTAGTCCTTTTGGTCCACCATTACATAGGCCAAAATTCATTCGGTGCACCAAATCAAATAATCACCCCCCCCCCACTTGCACATGAAAATAATCAAGTTTTCACGCTTTTCAAGGCAAACAGTAACATATTTTGATTTTTTTTCAACCAACAATCATATCCAAACACATTTTGATTATAATAAAATCACACCTTATTTTCTCCAACTTTTTCTTCCATTTATACCCCTATACAATTTATCAATTTCCTTACTTTTTATCCACCTACCACAATCATTACATACCCATTTTAATAATTTCACACCAAATAATCAACAATCATCCAAACACCACTACAAAAATAATCAACTTTGATTATAATCACACTACGATTATAATCAAAACAAATTTTATAAAAAACGCAAACGAACTGACCCTTACTATTGTTCAATGGCAGAGCCAGGAATTCGTAGTAGGGGGTGGGGGCGAATCTTTTTAAAATATTTATATATTATATATTTATTAAAATATTTAATTAATATTTTATATTGAATAGATATATTAAATATATGTTTACTTAATTTACATATACTTAAATAATATTTGATCATAATTATATTTATAGAAAATGGTATTTTTTGTTATAAATAAATATATTATTAAATTTACTAAATATTTTAATATATAAAAAAATAATAAAATTAGTTTAAAAAATAATAATACTTATTAATTTTTGACAAAATTAATTCTTTTCATGCATATTTAAATTTCCATAATTTTTAAAATTTTTTTTTATTTATATTTTTTACGAAAAAATGATTTATATATAAATATATTATTGGTTGAATGGAAAATGAATGTATTAAAATTATCTAGCCTTTATACTATTACATCTTAATGTTTTCATACAATTGAAATAAAAAAAATTCAAAACTATAACGAACTCATCCAGTTTCTTATCCATTTTCATTTTCATTTGGCAATTGCTTCAAATTGATTTAAATCTTCAAGGTTTTTGGCGTTGCGCTCTTTGTTCTCTTTATTGCTCCATTCCTCCAAGTTTGTTTTGTACTCTTGTGTGAGTTTAATTGACTTTTTCTTTATTTGCAATTAATTCTTTTCCCAGCCTCTTGTAATATGACTTGTATGATTTTACACAAACTTGAAGGAAAAGTTGCAAATTAGCTGAAGCAAGATTTTACACAAAGTTGAAAGAAGATTTGTCATAATGTTTGGCCCACTACTGAAAGAAGGAGTGGCATAGTCTCATTTCTCCAAGTGGCATATAATTAATTTAATTTTTTAAGCATCAGCAGAGATTTATCCAAGTGACTCATGACTTATGAAAATCATAATATATTTAGTGGTAGTAAATAAAAGAAGGAAACTATTTAAAAGGATGGATCATGATAAAACTTGAAGATAAGAATATAAAGAATGTGTAGTTTTATTTTACTTTTTTGAGTTTTTTTTTTTAAATAAATAAACTTAGATAGGCTTTTTTTTTTTTAAAAAAAAAGGAAAATTTATTGAAAGATTGATTTCATGAAGCGCCACATTCTATAGTAAACAGAGTACTTGAAATATAAGTTGAATCACATAATTGGGATGATGATAAAAGAATACACCTACTTTTCTTGTTCTGTGTTGTGCTCCTTCTACTTCTAGCAACTCGTAATCAAGAATTCTGATTAGTTGAAGCCATTGAAAAGAATCAAAATGAACACATTTTCTTCCTTCTCCTTCTTGAGAGCCAAAATCGTGATTTTTTTCCCTCAATGAGTTGAATAGAATTAAAAGATCAGTTTCAATTTTCACAAACTAGAAGAGATTTGGGGATATTTAATTGACAATTGAAGAAACTTAGGATGATCTACTTCTATATTTATAGCTATTTTTCGTTTTCAAATTAGGATTGGGAGTACAAATGGAAATCCCTATGGATTTAGTGCAATATTATTATTATTTTTGTAACTATATCTATTAAAATATTTAATCTATTAAATTTTGAATTGATTTAATTGTGTTGATTTTTATTAGAATTTTCGGATTGTTCTATATGTTTAAACAATTGAACTAATTTTCAAATATGTAAAAGACAAAATAAGAGTTCTATTATCTCATCATATTTTTTGAAAAATTATTTACAATAATATTTTGATCGATGATATTGTTCAGTTCACCAAGATGGTTGTCCTATCTTCTCATATATGAGGTAATGCATATTAAAATGTGATTGTCTAAAAATTATCTTTTTAAAACATTTTATCAATTTCTCTCTTTTTTATTTACCAATTTTTTAATTTAAACTTCGTTGATTTCTTATTATTTAGATAGTTATTTTTTAATTTAATTGTTCATACCTTTTCTACAATATAAGCATTTATTGGGGGACTGGATCCTCGAGAGTTCGCTGTCGTGCAGTTCTTGTGGATTTCGCAGCATCTGGTCCATCTATTTCATTGATGCTTCTTGTGCTGCCACGTTGCTCACTTTTTATTTTTCTTCTCCTTACAGTCTAAAACACACCACTTCATCCTTCACTTGGTTCGTTGTCCAAAACACCGAGTGCCTATATTGTTGAAGAATTCCACTACCCACATAACCAATTGTTGAAAAGGTGATATTAATTGCAAACTTAGCATTTGTGTGCATGAATGCAATCAAATAAGATCGTTAACTTAATAGAGATTAAAACTGGACACAAATGGGAGAGATTAAAACTCATGCATTTGTGTGCTTGAATGCAAGTCAACAATCCCAAAATCACACCTAGTTAATCAGTTTGATTTTATCGCGACTGGACAACTTAAGAGAGATTAAAACTTTCAAACTCAATAAGTATTTAATTGTTTCGTGCTTATTTCCTTTATGAATTTAAAATGAGTGCTATGTTATTCTTCCATATCCCTTAAGATTTATACCATATTTTGAAATATTATACTTTCATGATTTATGTTGTTCACTAAAATGAAGAGCATAGCAAAAAGGCATACATATATATATATATATAACCATAGGAGAGGATAGTAATAATCCTACCATTAAAGTATGAAGCAAGGATTAATGCTTAAATTCAAGCAAAGAAATTTGAATACACTTGACATATATAACTTACTAATTGACAAATGTCTTATCAAATTAACTTCTTTTGATACTCAGGGGATGCTCAAGTCTTGAGATAGATTGATTTTCTCTTAAGCATTGGGAACCATAGAATATAGAAGAGATGCTTTTTTGGATTAGACTTGAATAAAAGAGTTTCCACTGTCATTTGAGAATCTTGTATTAAGTAGTAACATCTAAATATGATGAGTGATGGCAATTGATCTATTTTGCTTCAATCTTTTTACTCATATCATCTTCTCTTAAGGGATATGCATTTGAAGGTAAACCACTTTAACAATCAATTATTAATAATATAAATAAAATCAAATTTTTTGCTTGCCTCAAAACTGGTGTTTTGTTAATGCATGCCACTATAACTTTGACATTAGCAATGCTACCGTCAACTATTTTTAATACTTTAGAACATATAATTGAGTCAATTTGCCTCAAATTGGACGATTGTGAAAGGGCATGCTTGCAAGGTAATCTGATTTTTTTGGTCCATCTTTGACCTTCGGATTACTAGTGTGCCAAGGTGCTTGAAATTGTGTGGGAGGTTTCATGAGTTAGAGCAAAGGGTTAACTATGTAAATACCCTTTTGTATGTTTGCTGTATATTCAAAGAATATGTATCATCCTAGTCCTACACGTGTATGTTCTAGATTGTACAGTGTAATGATTGTAACAGAAATTTGTTATAAAGTTTCTCTCTAGCATGGCATTCATTCCATCCAGACTCATACAACAATATTCCTTTTCTCGTTTTGCTTTTTTGTCTCACTTGGTATCAGAGCCATGGCGACAAATTCTGCTGCTTCTTCCAACCTTGCTCCATCTGCTACCTCTGCGGCTACATGCCTTACTTCCTCTGGTGTTTCTGCTGCGCCGTCATCTCGCTCACATATTATAATTGGTACCTCGAGTCAGAATGTCTCTGTCAAGCTGGATCAGAGCAATTACCTGTTCTGGGAGTCTGTGGTTTTGCTTCTTATTGAGGGAAACATGTTGGTTTCCCACATCGATGGCATTGGCATCTTGCCTTCGCGTCTCACTGCTGATGGTACCCCTAATCCTCTCTATGATGAATGGTTCTCTGTTGATCATTTACTTGTAGGTTTCTTGTGTGGTGATGACCCCTGAAGTTGGTGCTCATCTTATGCACTGTCGTACGGCGAAGGAGCTTTGGGATGCTGCTCGGGCTCTCACCTATTCAACCATCAAGTCACGAGTTTTGGCATTCAAACAGGACATCCATAAACTTTGCAAAGGGGGGATGAAGATGGAGGACTATCTGGCGAAGATGAAAATTCTGTCGGATCAATTGTTGTTTGCTGGAGCTCCGATCTCCACTAAGGATCTCATTATGCAGACTTTGACTGGTTTGGATGCTAAATACAACCTTGTTATTTTTTGTCTGAATCGTATTCCTAATCTCACCTGGATTGATTTGCAGTCTGAATTGCTAGAGTTTGAGAGTCGCTTGGATTTACTCAACCAAGTTCCTTCTCTCGCTATTACCCCTTCTGCGAATGTTGCTCAGAAGGATTCCTCTGAATCTGGTCAAAGCACTGCTGATAGAGGCACCTGGAGGTGTTCTCGAGGAAATCGTGGTTGTTGAGGAGGACCTCGAGGACGTGGCCGTTGTTACAATAACAACACATATAATACTTCTGGAGGTAATTTTTGTAATAATCGGCCTAATTGTCATCTTTGTGAGCGACCTGAGCACACAGTTGCCAACTGTTTCCATCGATTTGAGTGCACATTTCAACCTCCAACTCATTCTCATGCCTATACTAATCAATCAAATTTTACTCCTCATGCTTTGTATGCTAGCCCACAGGTGATTCATGACCCTTCGGGGTACTTTGACAGTGGGGCTTCTCATCATGTTGCCTCTCACCTTGCACAGCTTGACAATTAGGTGCCAGGTAATATGTCTCTACTCACCTGCACTGGGGCAAAAAAACCTGTTACTGGTATAGGTACTGCAACACTTAGAACTTCCAATGCTGATTTATTACTTAGAAATGTTTTGGTTGTACCTGCTGCTACAAAGAATTTGTTGAGTGTACAGAAGCTTACTCGTGATAATCCTGTTGCTGTCCATTTTACTGATTCATTGTGTTTTTTGAAGGACAAGATGACCAATTAGTCATTAGTGCGAGTGATTCCCAACCAAGGGATGCATCGGATGGCTAAGGAGAATGTTCCAGCTCAAGTTTGTGTTGCTCAGGCTAAGGATGATCAAGAGTTTCTACAATGGCACTACAAACTTGGGCATGCTAGTGATAGAGTAGTTAAGCAAGTTTTAAATAAATGTAATCTGGATGTTCAGTTTACTAAGACTGTGTGTGAGGCTTGTCAATGTGGCAAGTCTAAGTTTCTTCCCTTTTCTATGTCTTTTTCACATGCTAAAGCTCCTCTAGACTTTATATATGATGATCTTTGGGGTCCTTCACCCACTGTTTTTGTTCATGGATATCAGTTTTATATATTATTTGTTGATGATTTTAGTAGATTTTCCTGAATATATCCCTTAAAACACAAAGGAGAAGCAAAGAGTGTGTTTAATGTGTTTAAAGCTTTTGTTGAGAACAAATTTAGCACCAAGATTAAAGTGTTTTAATGTGATAATGGTGGCGAGTTTAAACCCTTTATTCCTATATGTCAACAGTCTAGGATTGAAATAAGAAACACCTGCCCATATACTTCAAAACATAATGGGAGAGTTGAGAGAGAACACAGGCATGTTGTTGAAATGGGATTGACTCTTTTGGCTCAAGCAAAACTTCCCTTAGCTTATTGGTATGATGTAATACCCGAGAGTAATAATGGACTAAAATGAAATATTTAGAAAGTTCTTATAATATAACTAGTAATAATTTGTGAGTATAAATAATATAAGAGGGGTTAAAATGAGATGAATATAAAAGTGTTGATAAAATATAAGTTATAGGGATTGTTTTAAAATAAAGTAGAAACTTTGGGGGGAAGAATTGTAGTTTTAGCCTTTCAATATAATTAGAAATATATATATGAATGGAGAGGGAGAGATCGACAAAGAGAAGAGAAAGAAAGAAAAACAGAATGAGAGATTGAGAAAGGGACGAAGAGGAGAAAAGAAGAAGAAGAAGAAAAGGGGAAGAAGAAGAAGAAGAAGAAGATGAATGGAAGAAGAGGAATATCAAGGAGCATGATTGAAGCTTGGGTCACCTTCTAGGTAGGGTTTCTATCTCTTTCTCCTCACCCAACTCATTCTCCATCCATGAGTTCTCTCCCTAGGGTTTGTTCAAGATTTCTTGATTTGATGATTGTTTGATGAATGTGTATGGAATTGTAAGTTAGTGAACTTTGTGTGACTATGTATGTTTAAATTTGTGAAATATATGAATATTGTGTAAACGGGAAAAAGGGGTTAGGGTTTGTGATATGATTAGCAAAATTGTTGAGTTTAGTGTTGTTAATTGAAAGGGGTTTGAGGTGTATTTGTCAAGTTTATTGATGGAAAACAAGCTTGTGTAAGGGATTTGGGTATAGATGTATGTTAGGGACCAAAACGTATATGCTTGCTGCCTCCTCTGTATAATTGGCTGGAATCTCGCTGGTTTGGGGTAAACTAGCGAGAGTCCAGCAAGGAGTTTAAAACTCCATAGTTTTGCATTGTTTGCTTTCTCCTTTTGATTGAGACTTGTTTGCTAATAAATCTATGATGTTTAAAAGGTTTGCTAATGAGTTAATGTGAAGGAAGGTGGAAGTGTGTGATGAATTAGTTTGGTAAGTTGAATAAGGAATGAAATGTAATATGGAATGGATTATGTATGAGAACTAATTGAAGTATTTGACAAATGATTTGATAATAGTTTGATAAGTTGAGCAAGAAACGCGTTGATTGATGATAATATGCAATTGTTAATGAGTTAATTGAAATGTATGTGTTTAGGATTGGATATGAATGTGATATGAATAGATAATGGAATGTGAGTAATGTGATATATTTATAATTAAAAATATCGGAATAAGAGAATGGTACGTATATGTGAAGTATGAATAAAGAATATGTGGATGTGTTTATGTTTGTGACATATTTATAATTGTTAAGAGTAATAAAGTGAGTTATATGTAAAGAGGAATTATGTGGATTGTTAATAGTTGGATGAATGAGTGGTTATGAATAATCGTTGTATTATTATGATTGATGCGCTGTATGTTTCGAACCGTGTCATGATTCACTGAGGCGTGTGATCCTCCCCATTACTCACGATGAGTATTTGGGTAATGTCCTTTGGTGGATTCCATTGGATGGCCTAAGGTGGATTCCTTATGTGACAGGCTGTTGGATTGTGTGCACGCCGGCGGACGCTCTGGAAAGCCTAAGGTCTAGATGACCATTTGATCTATGATCATGACACTTGTGCTGGTTACCTGGATCAGGGTAATGGTTGACTCGATTGTCACCACCAGCCTTAATGTATATTTGTTCATTTGTTGGTATCGGTGTTTAATTGAGTAATGTTTGATTATATTTGTTAATATATGATTGTTGGATTAACTTTCGTGCTGGTATACCTATTATGAGGAATCGGTTGACTTGACTGTCACCGCCAGCTTATTTGTATTTTAATTATTCCGATAGTAAGTATGTTTAACTGATGATCTCTTATTTGCTTAGTTTACAGTTGCTTTAGATTAGAAATGCATGTTGAGCTTTTGTTAGACGTTTGTGTTTGAGTGGGGACTGTGGTTTAAGCAAAGAGACTTAAACCCTACTGAGAATCCCCCAGATTCTCACCCTACAACATTTCAGTGTCTTAGTGCAGGTTATAGGTTCGTCGAGTTCAAGCTGGATGCAGTTGTAGAGGTGAAGTTAGCTAGTTTTATTTTATCAATTACCTGATTTGAGCCCTGCGTGGCTTTATGTGAGGTTGAGCCTCGTATATTTTGTTTTTGCCTTTAGTTTTGGGTCGTGTAACTCTTGTAATTTGTTTTTAATATTAGAGTTACCCTTTATAAGATAAGGTTGTTACATATGAAGCTTTTCAAACGGTAGTATATTTAATTAACAGATTACCAAATTCAGTTTTGCAAGATTCAACGCCAATTTATGAATTACTAAAAGAAGAACCAAATTATAAAGACTTACAGGCGTTTGGGTATGCTTGCTTTCCTTGCTTGAAGTGATGGAGATTATGCCATAGGGCCAATCATCCTATAGATATGTTTGGAACATATCAATTAATTTATGGAGATAAATTAATGGTTATCATATTATTAGCATGTTTACTATGATAACAGTCCATGATTAATTATGAGATAGTTAATCTAAAATGTCCCTGGTCGCTCGTTCAAGTGGGAACTTGAATTGAACCAAGACCAGCATGACCTCGGTGCATGGAGATGCACGCACTAGATGCTGGGACGAGAGTCATGGTGCAATTATGTAAGGGTTACAAATTGCTGGACCGACCCGGAGAGTTCTGCATGGGTTCAGTCATTAGCTGGTCTCTCCTGTACAATCTGTCATGATGCCCTTAGACCTGAGGTCTTGACTATTCCGGCATTACAGTTGTCAAACTTTGGCTTAGTCTAACATTACTCGTAATAGGGTAGCCATAAGGGCTGAGTACGGGTTTGGTTGATTGTCGTGCTGAGGAATGTGGTTGACCAAGATGGAATTTTGTCCCTCATAGAGATGGGAGATATTTAACTGGGCCCCTCGATGAGTCTGTCCAAGGAATGTGTGGCCACACTGGATATTGGGACTTACTCAGGAAATCGAGAAAGTTGAGGTTTGGATTTTGGATGACTTTCCCATGCCTGATCCTTACCAAAATATTGTAGGACAAAAAGGGATCTGAACAAGATGGTACTAAGGTTAAGTCGTTTAGGGGATAAACGATAACTCACGTGTTTTGGGTAGTCGTGATGGCTTGCTAGAGTCCGCTCTCGACTTGTGAGTCATGAGATGATTTACTGCCAACTTCATGTGGGGCCTGCTGGGTCACACACGAGCAGGAACCAGATGCCAAGCTGGGACACGAGTTAACCCTAATTCGTGGGTCACATTTGTGACACCGTTTAAGACATAACTAATTGTGGGACATGAAGTTTTGTCTTGAATTAATTATCTACAGATATATGATATTTAGATTTGTGGGACAAATTTAAATATATATATGATAATTGTTAAATAGATAATTGGATTAGGCTATTTACAAATTATATTCCTATTTATAATATTAGGGAATTATAAATTAGATAATGTTCCTAAGAGTTAGGAAATTATTGATTTATTAAATTCACTAATATTAGGATTAAATAGGATGAGGTTGGCGCCTCATTTTATCAAGGGGATTTAATTAATAAAAATGTTTTATTAATTAAAGTCATGGCTTGAAATTTGAAATTCAAATAAGATTTGATCTAGATTTCAAATGGATGAATATTAAAAATATTAAAGTAATATTTTAATTCATGACTTATAGGGCAAGTCGAAAATTCCTAGTCCAATTGGATTTAAAATATTAATGTAATATTTTAATTCAATAAACTAGAGTTTGAGATTTAATTCAATAAACTAGAGTTTGAGATTTGGTGAGATTGACTTAAAGATATTATGGTAATTCTTTAAATCAATATTGTTGGAAAATAAATTAGTTATAACTTCCTAAGACTTAGTTAGTTATTTTGATTTATTAAATTCCAACAAGATAATAGGGGAGTTGGCGCATGGGCTTGAGAGAGAAATCTTGGAAGATTTGATCTTCCAAATTGATTCTCCAAGATTGCATTTTGATTCCAATTTTAATATTAAGGTAATATTTTAAATTGGAAATCAAGTCATAAAATCTTGATATAAAGATATCATAATCTTATGGTTTGATAATTATATGATTTTAGGGTTTCCTAAATTATAATTATCAAAGTCCCCAAACCCTATAAATACAAGCCAAAGTCGACTTTAGCCATAGACTTAGAGAAGAATTGGATTCTTTGATAAGTGAGAGATAACACACAAGAATTGGATTCTTGAGAGTGAAATCACAAAAGGGTGAGAGCCTCATGCACATATTGAAAGTCGACTTAGCCTAGCTTTTCTCAAGGGAAAAATTCGATTTTTCTTTAGTGAGGAGAGAGAGAGAAAATCGCAGCCTTGCTTTCCTAGAGAGAGAAAGTGGCACACAATATTAAAGAGTTTAATATCGTGTGACAAGGTTGTGTGGGATCATGAATCAGATTCTTGATCAAGGCGCCAAACAGTTCTTGATAATTCAAGAAGAGTTCTTGAATTTAAAGAACACCGTAGATAAAGGTTCCGGATTCACTTGGAGAAGTGAAGGAGGCTAGCACCTAGGCATCTCCAAAACTGTTAGTGTGGATTACCGGCGGAGGAAGGACGCGTCACGTGGACTTCTTGGAAACGCCCCGTTCAACTAAACCGATTGAAACTCGTGAGGTATACCACTAACCGAAAGTTTTAAATTCAGCTAGCGGATCCGTTCAGGAATTCTAGGACCTAGGCGTTTAAAATTTTAATTTACAGTTTTTCATGCTTCCGCTGCCTTAGGCGCCCTTGAATTCCCAACATGAAGCCATACAATCTTCATAAGTTTCAATATCATAGCCAGAAATGCGTGTATTTAGGCCCAACTTCACAACAAAAAGGACATCGGTGCTTGAGTGCAACAGGGCGAATATATGTTTCGAGACATGTAGTTTTTGATTCATCTCAGTTTCCATGCCATGAAGGTTTTCTTAATCGACATGTTGCTGCTTCTAATGACTGTATTATCCCTTTTCCTCTTCAAATTATGCAGAATGCGAAAAGTGTGTCCCCAACAGTCATCTCTTCAATGGCTCAAATGGAATATGCTCGATCTTTTCCTGCTTCGCCACATGTACTCCCATCTGCCCATTCATCCTCATCTGGTGCAACAGGTGCACATGTCAACTTAAATGTCTCACGTGCTGTTGTTTTCTCACCTCAATCTTCTGGTAGGTTTGCTAGTGATGAAAATAGTAGTGGGCCTTCTTCTCCTTTGGCCCAACCTACTCGACATGGGATGGTCACTCGAGCACAGGCAGGGATACACAAGCCCAAGATTCCATATGTAGGTCTTGCTGAGTGCACATGCATTAGTGAAACGACTCGTTTTGTAAACATTAGTGAAACGGATCGTTTTGCCACCACTGAGCCTTCATCACCTTCAAAAGCTTTGTCATCTACAAGTTGAAAAAACGTCATGGATGCTGAGTTTAGAGCTTTGCAGAAAAATAAAACCTGGATTCTTGTTCCTCCTTTGAATACTCAGAAGGTTGTTGACTCTAAGTGGGTGTTTAAGATTAAATATAACACGGATGGCTCAATTTTGAAGCACAAACCTCGGTTAGTAGCAAAGGGTTTCCAACAAGTTCCAGGTCTTGACTTTGGAGAGACTTTCAGCCCTGTAGTTAAAGCCACTACAGTTCATATTTTTCTCACTCTTGCAGTCTCTTCAGGTTGGCCAGTTCGTCAGTTGGATGCCAACAATGCGTTCCTCAATGGTTTCTTGCAAGGTGTGTTTATGAAACAACCCACTGGTTTCCAAGATCCTCAACGTCCGCAGCATGTATGTAAATTGATCAAGGCTATGTATGGGTTGAAGCAAGCACCCAGAGCTTGGTTTGAGAGGCTTCGAAACATGGTGAAGTGGGGATTTCAGAACTCAAGGAGTGATGTTTCTCTGTTCTTCTTGGGAATTGCGAATCTCGCAATCTCACAGTATTTGTGTTGATATATGTTGACGATATCCTAGTTATAGAGAACGATGCTGCTTATCTTGCTGAGTTTATTAAGAAACTCAACAATATGTTCGCCTTGAAGGATCTATGACCTCTGTCATATTTCTTGGGCATTGAAGTTAGTTGAAGTAACTCAGGAATGCATCTCAGTAAAGATAATATGTGTTAGATATCTGGAAAAAGTTTCGCATGAGTAATTGTTCCCCTGTAGCTACTCCAATGGTGATTGGTAGGAAGTTTACTGCTAGTGATGGAAAATTGATAGTGGACCCATTTATGTATCGCAGAGCCATAAGTTCCCTTCAATACCTTACTATTACTCGACCAGATATATCATTCGCAGTAAACAAGTTGAATCTGTTTCTTGCTGCTCCCACAGATGTTCATTTTACTGGTGTTAAAAAGATTTTGAGATCTCTCAAGGGAACTCAGCATCTTGGGTTGCACATTAAACCAATTAACTCTCTCAAACTGGTTTCTTTTACTAATGCAGACTGGGCTACTGACCTTGATGATAGGAATTCAGTTGTTGGTATGTGCACATATCTTGGGAATACCTTGATTTCATGGTCCTCACGAAAGCAGAGGGTAGTTTCAAGGTCTAGTAGAGAGTCCGAGTACAGAGCTTTGGCTGATACAGCTGCAAAGGTCAAATGGATCGCTTCATTATTGATGGAGCTTGGTTTAGAAGTAAGACAACCTTCCGTGGTGTGGTGTGACAATTTGAGTGCTAAAGCTTTGGCGACAAACTCAATCCAACATGCTAGAAGTAAACATATCGAAATTGATGTGCATTTCATTCGTGATTTGATTTTATCTAAGCAATTGGATGTGAGTTATATTCCTTCATCTCTTCAAGTGGCTTACTGTTTCACAAAGGTATTATCACAGACACAATTTGAGAAGAATCATGACAAACTAGGACTTTGCCTGAGGATGTCTAGTTTGAGGGAGAAAGTTAGAGCAAAGGGTTAATTATGTAATTACCCTTGTGTATATTTGTTGTATATTCATAGAATATGTATCATCCTAGTGTTGGAAATCATAGAGCGAGCGTAGCGGAAAAAGTTTTAAAAATTAAAATTTTCGCAGCTCTATAATTTCTTCCAGGATCCACTAAATGAATTTATACTAGGAAACGAAAAGAGGTTTACCAAATCAATCGGCGAGTTTGAATTCTGCGATCCCGAGAAGTCCACTCCGAGTGTCCTTCCTCTGCCAGTGATCCACACGAGCAGATTGGCAGATGCCCAGGTGCTAGCCTCCTTCTCTTCTTCCCAAGAGAATACGGGAACCAATATCTACGGTTCTTGAATGTTCAAGAACAATTCTTGAACACTCAAGAAAGTGGCACACAACTTCAAGAACCCTTCTTGAAAACCAAAACCAAAAGTCAAGAGATGAACTCCTTCACAATTCACCCAAGCCTAAACCTTTTAGGGTTTTGGTCGAATTCTCTCTCTCTCCTTTTCTCTCACACAAAATCGCCCCAAACCCTCAACCCTTTGGGTTAAGTCGAATTTTGCACACAAGATGAGTGAGTGGAACAATTCTACTCTCTCTCTAGAAAATAATCGACATACTCTCTCTCTCTCTAAGAAGATGGTCGACTTTCTCTCTCAAAGTTTTGGTCAAAGTCGAATTTTTTCATTCACTTACATGAGAGTAAGTCGACTTTGTGATTTTATATATATATATATATATATATTTCCTCATTCCTAAAATTAGGGAATTACTAATCTAATTAGTGAATCCTTAAAATCTTGGATATAATAATTAAATATTATAATTTAGGGAATCCCTAAATCTTGATTTATAATATTACATTAATATTATAATTCAAAATTCAATAGGCAATTCAAATTCAAATTTCAAGATCTAATCTTGAAACCAAATCTTGATTGCTCAAACCCTATTGGTTGGAATGAGTCATGAGGAATTGATTAAAATATTACCTTAATATTTTAAACCCTAAAATTGACTTGCATTATTTAAATTCAAAATGTAAGATCAAATCTTGCACTCCAAGAATTGAAACCATGTGCCATCCTCAAATATATATATAGGAATTTAATAATTAGAATAACAACCCTAACTCTTAGGTAGTTATAACCAACTTATTAATTCCCAACAATATCGAATTAAAATATTACTTTAATATCTTTAATTCAAACTTAAATCTTGAAATCAAAATCAAATCTTGAATTCAAATTCAAATCTTGAATCTAATTAACAAAACATTTTTATTAATAAAATTCAAGAGATATGAGGCGCCACCCTCACTCTCATTTTCTTAATATTAGTGAATTTAATAAATCAATAATCTCCTCACTTTTAGGAAGCTTATTTAATTTATTATTCCATAATATTTTAAACAAGAATCTAATTGTAAACTGATTAATCTAACTAACCATTTAACAATTAATATATTTAAACTTGTCTAACAAATTTAAATATCACAAACGTAGATATTATTTAAGACAAGATTTCATGTCCTAAGACACTAAACTATGTCTTAAATTGTGTCACAAAAGTGACTCACGAATTAATCCTAATTCGTGTCCCATTGCGGCATCTTGATCCTGCTCATGTGTGACCCAGCAGGCCTCACGTGAAATTGGCAGCAAGTCATCTCTATCACTCACAAGTCGAGAGCGGACTCTAGCAAGCCATCACGACTACCCAAAACACGTGAGTTATCACTTTAACACCAAAACGACTTAACCTTAGTACCACCTTGTCTTGATCCGGATTGTCACACGATATTCGAGTCATGGATAAGGCACGGGAAAGTCATCCTTAATCCAAACCATAACTTTCTCGATTTCCAGAGTTAGTTCCATTTCCCTGTGCGGCCGCACATTCCTTGGACAGACTCATCGAGGGGCCCAGTTAAATATCTCTCAACTTAATGAGGGACAAAATTCCTTCTTGGTCAACCACATTCCTCAGCACGGTAAACAACCAAACCTGTACCTAGCCTGTATGGCTACCCTGCTACGGGAAACGTTGGACTAGGCCAAAGTTCGACATCTACAACGCTGGAATAGTCAAGACCTCAGGTCTAAGGGCATCGTGACAGGTGTACAGGAGAGGCTAGCTCATGACTAAAACCCATGCGAGACTCTCCGGGTCGGTCCAGCAACTTGTAACCCCTTACTCATTGCACCATGACTCTCGTGAAGCATCTTGTGCATGTATCTCTATACATCGAGGTCATGCTGGTCTTAGTTAATTTCAAGTTCCCACTTGAATGATCGACCAGGGACAGTTTAGACTAATTATCGCATAATTAATCATGGATTGTTATTATAGTAAACATGCTATGCTAATAATATGATAACGACTCAATTTATCATCCATAAATTAGTCAATTGATATGTTCACACATATAAAATGATTGGCCGTAGGGCACAATCTCCATCACCTAGTCCTACACGTGTATGCTCTAGATTGTACAGTGTAATAATTATAACAAAAATTTGTTATAAAGTTTATCTCTGGCATGGCATTCGTTCCATCCAGACTCATACAACAATATTCCTTTTCTCGTTTGTCTATTTTGTCTCACTTCATGTTGTGGATAGTCCGATAGGAAGGAGCAGAAGGAGCTGAGCAAGGAACAATGAAAAAAGCAAGTTGAAATCAGGAAATATTAGAGGGAAAAAAAATTAAACCTACTGAGTGAAGGATGATAATAAAATGTGTTTTGGACTGTTAAGAGGAGAAAATAAAAAAGGTGGACAACATGGCAGTACATGAGGTGTCAATAAAATGGACGGTCTAGATGTTGCAAAATCTACAAGAACTTCATAGTAATGAACTCTTGAGGATCCGGTCTCCCTATATCTGAGGCCTCTAGAGAAAAAAATAATTAAAATGCATAATTTTACTTACTTTGAATTACAATATTGTAATTTTCATAACTATATTTTAGGGTAATTATAGAAAACTCCAAAGGATTTAAGTATAGATGATTCGTTTTACACTTTTACTTGTGTTTGGGATTGCTGACTTTGCTTTGTCTTAAAAATATGAGGGTGTTTAATGATGGAGATTGTGCCCTAGGGCCAATCATTTTATTTATGTGTTATTTGAACATATGTATTTTTGATTAATTTATAGAGATAAATTATGTTGTTATCATATTATTAGCGTGTTTACTATGATAGCGTCCTTGATTAATTATAAGATAATTAATCTAAAACTGTCCCTGGTCGATCATTCACGTGGGAACGTAAATGAACTAAGACCAGCATGACCTCGGTGTATAGAGATACATGCACTAGATGCTTCTCGAGAGTCATGGTGCAATTTTGTAAGGGTTACAAATTGCTGGACCGACCCGGAGAGTCCTGCATGGGTTTAGTCATAAGCGAGCCTCTCCTGTACACCTGTCACGATAGCCTTAGACCTGAGGTCTTGACTATTCCGGCATTGTAGTTGTCAAACTTTGGCCTAGTCCAACGTTACCCGTAGCAGGGTAGCCATACAGGCTAGGTACGGGTTTGGTTGATTACCGTGCAAAGGAATGTGGTTGACCAAGATGGGATTTTGTCCCTCATTTAAGATGAGAGATATTTAACTGGCGCCCTCGATGAGTCTGTCCAAGAAATGCGTGGCCACGCTGGGAATTGGGACTAACTCAGGAAATCGAGAAAGTTGTGGTTTGGATTTTGGATGACATTCCCGTGCCTAATCCATGACCAAAATATCGTGAGACAATAGGGATTATGACAAGGTGGTACTTAGGTTAAATCGTTAAAAGTCGTTAAAGCGATAACTCCCGTGTTTTGGGTAGTTGTGATGGCTTGCTAGAGTCCGCTCACAACTTGTGAATCATAAAGATGATTTGCTGCCAACTTCACGTGAGGCCTGCTGGGTCACACATGAGCAGGATCAAGATGCTAATTCTTGGGACACGAATTAGGGTTAATTCGTGAGTCACTTAGGTGACACAATTTAGGACATAGTTAAATGTCTTAGGACATTAAATCTTGTCCTAAATAAATATCTATAATTAAGGTTTTAAATTTGTTGGACAAATTTAAAATTAAATTAATTGTTAAAATGGTTTTACAATTAAAATATTAGTGAATAAATAAATTAAATAGTTTTCCTAAAAAGTAGGAAAATATTGATTTATTAAATTCACTAAAATTGGGATACATAAGGATGAGGGTGGCGCCTCATTATCCTTAATTTTATTAATAGAAATTGTTTTTATTAATTAAATAAAGATAAGATAAATATCTTTAGGGAAAGATATAGGATTTGAATTAAAAGATATTAAGGTAATTCTTTTATTCAAAATTGTTAGGAATTAGTTATAACTACCTAAGGAGTTTGGGTTGTTATAAAATTCCTCCCAAAACTCATGGGAATTTTCGCCTAGCCCTATCTTAGGATGAAAGATTTGATCTTGCATTTTAGAGTTTGGTCTAGGGTGAAAGTCGACTTTATCATTTAATTATTAAAGTAATTTTTAAATTATAAAATCAAATTCTCATGACTCATTCCAACCAATAGGATTTGAGCAAATCAAGATTTGATCCAAGATTTGATCTTGGATAGGTCAAATTCGAAATTGGGCTTTATTTTTGAATTATAATATTAAGTTTAATATTATAAATCAAAAGATAATTTGAGATATCTAAAAGATATCCCATATCTTAGAGATATCCTGATTGGATTAGGATTCCCTAAAACTAGGAATGAGAACACTATAAATAGGGCCCCTAGGCGCCTATTTGAAAACAATTCACAACATAGATTAATTCTTGGTCAGACTAAGAATTCGCCTAGAGCATCTATAGAGAGTGAAAAATCGCCAATCCCAATTAATCTTGATAATCAAGAACACATCTTGATTATTCAAGAACCATAGATATAGTTCCCGTTTTCACTTGGAAAGAAGTGAAGGAGGCTAGCACCTAGGCATCTGCCAAACTGCTCGTGTGGATTACTGGTAGAGGAAGGACACTCTGTGGACTTCTCAAATTCGCGAATACGACAAGTCACCGATCAAAACTAGGTAAACATCTTTCCTAAAACTGGTATAAACATAGTTAGTGGATCCTGGAAGGAATCACAGAGTTGGCTTTTAGGTTTTATTACGTTTTAGTCCAAAAATTTTTTAATTTCTTCCGCTGCGCTCCCTCTGTGATTTCCCAACATTTAATTTGTTTTGATTGGGGGTTGTTGGATTTCGAAGAATGGACGACTCAGATTGGTGATCCTTAGTTTATGATATGGACAAATATCAAACGTTGACATAAAAAAGTGAAGGTTGCAGATTGTTTTGGAGGTAGATGGCGTGGATATTAAATAGCACTGTCGTTTGACATGAGTTCTGTTATTGTATGTGGTTAATTAGCCCTCACGAAAAAAGAAATAACACTGACGTTAACTTTTCTCTTTTGCCTGAAAAATGACGTTTACTTTGATTACATTTGGGAATCCCCCACCCACTACATTTTGAAATGTAAAGTGGTCAAAGATAAAAAGAAAAAAGGCTCTGGTTCTTTTTCTACCCTCATTCTGATTCATTACCAAATATTTGATCCGCCTTTTCGTCTTCCTTCCTTCCCATGACTTGCTATATAGTATCAATCAAGGTTATTAAAATCGGACCGGTCATTGAACCGGCCGAAACAGCGGTTCAAGGTTCAATGGTCCAACCGGGGTTCAACCGGGGTCAAACCGTTTATAAATAAAGTAATTAATAAATAACATAATAATAAATAATAGACCAACAAAATTAAAATTTACTAATCATATTTAAGAAAAAGTCTAAATATAATAAATTTTAAATTAAACATGACATAATTAAATTCATAAAGAGTCATTATAACATAATTATAATCAAATAAACACAATAAGAAAATAAATCAATCAGGAAATAAACTACAATCAAATCAAAAATTAAAAAGGAAATAAACCATCATTAAAGAAATAAATCACAATCAAATAAAAAATAAAGAAGGAAATAAATTATAAGAAGAAAATAAAGCATAAAAAGGAAATAAACTTTTATCTAATTAAGAGCGGCCCTTTAGTGCTTTATCTTGCAATGAGAATGAAACGAAGAACACACCCAAAACAGAGAAGCGGCGAAGAGAAGAGAAAGTGTTTCAGCGAAGAGAAGAGAAAGTGAGAAATAGAGCAGCAAGCCACAACAATTAGGGTGACGAAGATGAAAGGGATAGCGGCTAGGGTTGGAGACCGGGGGAATGAAGATGATTGTGAGCAAAATGGGAGAAAAGTTCATGGTTTTGGCTGAATCGGTTGAACCCCCCAAATCGCCGGTTCAGTCTGGTTTGGGCGATTTTTAACCGTTCTGATGGTTCTTGTCCGGTTCAATGCGCGAACGGTTTCTGCTGTGACTCGGACCGGCCTGGTATCCGGTTCACGGTCCAACCGGTTGAACCGGCCGGTCCGGTCCGAATTTATGGATTAGGGACCAAGATAGAAGGTTTGAGAATCTTTAGGGATGCTCTTTCACTTTCATTTTGATAGTCGGGGACCAAAGTGAAAGGGACTTGAAGTTTTCAGGACTAAATTGTAATTTAAAATAGAAGGAGGACTATCGGTGGGAGGTTTTCAAAACATATGGGACCAAAACTGAGACAAAAAAAAATATAGGACTGATTTGGGACCTAGAGCAAATATACAAGACCAAATTCGAGACAAAAAAAGTTATAAGACTGATTTGGGAATTGGAGCAAAGTTACAGGACCAAATTCGCACTTTGCCCTAAAAACAATGTTGGTAATATTTTTTGTAATAAAAAATATTTAATGGAAACCAGTCAAACCACCATCTTTATGTTGGGAAATCACAGAGGGAGCGCAGCGGAAGAAATTCAAAAA
>QANZ01008302.1:0-32058 GCA_003254925.1 Chamaecrista fasciculata
AGCGACCAGGGACAGTTTTAGACTAATTATCACATAATTAATCAGTGATTGTTATCATAGTGAACATGCTAATAATATGATAACGACTCAATTTATCATTCATAAATTAGTCAACCACTATGTTTACACATACAAAATGATTGGCCTTAGGGCACAATCTCCAACATGTGTACCTCCATTAAGGGGAGGAGGACAAGCAAAACACCGAGAGAAGCGTATAGACGCACCTCCAGTTGCCAAGTCCAGTGGGAGTGATGTTTACGAGAAGCATGTCTCCCACGGAGCATAATCTAAGGAGAGTACTGAAGTTGTAGTAACTCTCATGTGAAGAAGAGCCGAAGATAGTTCCAAAAGGCTCTCTCTAGCCCTGCTAGTAAATGGTGGACTATAGCGATGGAAGATAAGATGATGAAGTCTATAAGGACAGACCAAGTACAAGACTTGGTGGATCTACCTGGTGCTGCAAGGCATTTTGAGAACAAGTGTGCTCTCAAAGATTAAGGGAGGTAGATGGGTCAATTGACCACTACTAGACACATTAAGCTGTGAAGAGGTTCACGCGATAAGAAGGTATCAAAGTGACGAAGCCTTCTCGTTTGTTGTATGGACAAAGTCTGATTCTAGCTTTGGTCTCCAGTTTGAGTCTGGGAGTACATCCGTTGGATGTCAAGACCACTTACTTGAATGACAACCTAGGTGAAGGGTTTACATGCGTGAGCATGTAGATTTTGTGGCAAGAGGCCAGGAGCACAGATGTGGTAACTCCAGTGATTTGTCAAGATCTCACACCTTCATCTAAACTCGTGGTAATTGACCACTTAGTCCATGTTAAGAAAGTTGAGAGTATTTCATTACCCTCACATCGTGTGTAGAAGACATATGGTCAGCTAGAAACGATATATGAGTTGTTCCAACCATTTAAAATGGTTATCCTATCATATTTTAAGATGAAGGAATGAGTTAGACAATGGGAGCCTGGATTCATGGAGATTGCTCTAAGAATTAGCTCACTCTATCACAAGAATCCTACATAGAAGGGATTCTTGGTAGATTCTTTGTGAGAGAATTTGAACCCCAGTGGTGCCTTAGTAGAAAAGGCAAGATTTGAGTCTTGCTTTGTGCCTTTAGACTAAGTCGGATATGGAGTCATGAAGATGAATTCCCACACACGTGGTTGGTAGCTTGAAGTACAATGAGGAGTGTACTCGCTCCAACACACCTTTTGTAGACGGCTTGGTAAGCCATTATCAGTCAAAACTAGGACATACATCTGTCTAGAGGCTTTTACTTGTAGGGCGATGCTGACAATCTGTTGTTTTATCATAGTGACCTACAATTGGTGAGTCACACTGATGCTGATTGGGTAAGAGACTTGGATAAGTAGAAGTCCATGTTTGAGTGAGTTTTCTTGCTAGGCACTTGGGCCGAAGTAAGAAACATTAGTGAATTTCTCTCTCGAAGAGTTCGTTGCATGATCATCAGCAGTATGAGGGGCTGTCAAGCTTGGGATGATCTTATGTCACTTGGACATCGCAAACAAAGCCGACAATCCAGTGATATTGGTCTCCTACGCCAAACAGCAATGGTCTACACCAAGCAAGCCCAAGTACCATGGAAGGATGCAACACAACTCGTATAAGACATTGTTGCATAGTTGTAAATTACCATGTGATATTAGTCTACGCACCAAGTAACCGTGGAGGGGGGTTCTCGCAAGATGACCCATGACGGAGCATTGGCTCTAACCCCTCTCAGTCCCATAGTGGTGGGTTGGTTGTATGAAGAATACAAGCTATAAAACTAGTGTTTTAGATACATCAAGCTATCATATCCCTGCTCTAATCAGGGAAAAGATTCCTGAAGGAACACATGTTCCCCAATGAACTCTTCATTGGTATCACCAACACTTAACAACATGTTTTGTGACATGTGAAATTTATAGGGTTGCATAGATCAAGGTAATTTAATATAGTTTATGTGTTAAACTTTATGTCATGAGGACAAGCTTTAGAAAATCACTATTTCTTGATTGTAAATATAGTGTATTGCTAAGGCATACCTTTATTTTGTGCAAATCAAGAAGTAAGAATAATACACAATACACAAAGAATGTCGTACATGCTTGGGAGGTTGGCTCTCTCACACAAGCAACCACCTTGGACACACAAGTGGTGTGGGCCAAGATGAGACTTGAATGTTTTTCCTCAACACCATGGTTGGATAAAGTATGAATATCCAGAGGCAGCTCAAAAGCGCTGAGTGTTGGACAGGAAAACACCAAATAAAGAATAGATAAGTTGCCCTAGTAAGTGTACTAGGATGAGATCCACTAAGACAACGAGAAAGTCTTGTGATCGAATTATGAATCCCCGCTATTCATAATGTCTATAGCCAGACGTGAGTGCTCCGCTTGGTGCTATGAGAAGCGAGCGAAGCGTGGTAGCAATCTCAAGTCAGATTCTAGGTGAATCTGGACTAGGGTCTGTGTGGTGTAAAGATGGATGATCGAAATCGACATACCCTCGAGAACACCACAACATGCATTTCATACCGCATATGCTTTAAGAACCACATAGGGAAGCATGTGAATTAATCACTGCTTCAATGTTGTGTGAGTCCCTAAAAGGATGCGCCAGTCCTTTCAAGAAGGTACCCTTATATGCTTTGACTCTATTATGAAGAGAGAAGGTGGTGCATGCTACTTTCATGTCTTTCTAGAAGGCTATAGCAAAATATGGCCCAATGGGAGACAGTCAGGAAAGCAACTATCTTTAATCTAATTGATAAGACAACGAAAGGAAGACTTTGTTGACATATACATGTGTGGTAGTATCCTGAGGTCGACCCATTATGTGATCCCTTTGGAGAATCTCATGGATGTGGATACCTATCATAATTGAGAGTGGCTAAAGTCCTAGTCTTGTCGTATACTTAGAGGGATTAGACTAGCTGTGTATATGGACATGTCTAGGGAACCATGGCACTTTATTTTTTTTTTTGGATGAGACAAGTGGTCACATCATCACACCTTTGGGTTGTAGCATCACTTATTGCTGGGCCTAAATGGCTTCTAGAATAAGGCTCTCACATATCGTGCCAAGAGGTCACGTATCCCAAAGAACCGAAACCCGAATCATAATTATAAATCCAAGAAAGTATTAAAACAAATTGCGGAACTTACTAATATGGACGCGATCGCTAATATTCTAGATCTTGCTAGTGGCTCTGCTCCACCAAGACTGATCTCCAAACGTGGATCTCCTCGTCACAAACTCCACCAAACGGTGAGACTCTACCTACTAGAGGTAGAGCCATGTTTCCACGACTGATCGCGGAAGAAGAACTCGAAGAGAGAGAAATATAACTATATGGATTCTCTCAATATGAGAGCCCCCAAGCCAACACATGGATTGAGCTACTTGAATGATGGAGAATCACTCCTATTTATAGGAGAATGGGAGAGCTCGCATTTACTAACTATCCGATGTGGGATATAATTAAAATAGCCCACATTCCAATGGATCAACCCATAACCCAATTGGACTCCCACATAGGCGGATATTTAACCCATAAAATCCAACATACTCCCACTCACACATGGTGGGAGGTTCATGACATTCCTTATCACAAAAGGAACTCTCTATCTCTCAAAACTCATAACTATATATTAAAAGATATAAGTTGGTTTAATTTTTTGAAATCTAGAACTCCTAGCGCATTTGTTCTCATAGTGGCATTCTCATTAATTAAACTCATGAACAATTCATTAATAGTAAAAAGTTATATGACATAAATTTAAATTAATTGATTAGTTGTTAATAAAACAGTGAAATGTCGGCTGCCGCTATTTTGGTTAAAATTAATTAGCAATATTGTGCTTGCTTCTTAAATTATCTACATTAACATTGTACAGAATTTGCTAAAATAATATATTATAGCAGCATGTAAAATAAAAGTAATTAAATATTAAATAACTTTGAAATTTGAATCACCATTTAAAAAATATAACAAGAAAAACATTTTTATTCTTTTAAGGATTTTATAATTGATTTTGTCATTTTATTTGACCTAAACTTAAGTATAATATGAAAGCTTTTACAAGCTTTGATATATTTTAAAGTGTATTATTATTCTTATTGGTGGTAATTACAATTATTATGCGTTGAAGCATGCTTGAATTGGAATGTCTATCAGTCTATGTATTATATATATATATATACCCGTTATCCATTATTCCACAACTTGTTTTTTTTTTAGGAAAAGTAAAAGGTACTTTCCATTATTATTTCTCTTTTCCCATAATAGTTGTTTTTAAAAAAAAGTGGCATGAGTCGAAAATTTTAAAGTACTAAAAAATAATTGGCATGCACCAATGCTGGTACAAATTATATTTTAAAATATACGTTTCCAAATAAATAAGTGGCAGAAGACTCTTTCATGTCCTTAACGTTTGGGGTCAGTTTCAGTTATTCTCTTAGCGTTTGTTTTGTGTCAATTATGCCCCCAATGTGAAACGTTGGTGTCAATTATACCCTAACCTCAATTTTTTTTGGGCCAAAATCCTTTTTTGGTCCCTCAAATTTGCTCAAAGTTCTGTTTTGGTCCCTCAAGTCTCCGACCAACTTTCTGGCGAGATACACGGCAGCCTCGACGACTACGGAAACTCCTAATCTAAGGTTTTTTGACCTCCTGATTTCAATGACGGCCTTCATTTTGCGAACAAATGACTGGAAATATGATTTTTAGCGATTGTGTAATTTTTCGGTGACTATGTAATTTTTCGGCGCTTGCCAGTCATTTTGTCGTAAAATGGAGGTCGTCATTGAACTCATGAGGTCAAAAACCTTGGATTAGGAGTTCTTATAGTTGTCGGGGCCACCGTGTATCTCGCTGGAAAGTTTGCCAAAGACTTGAGGGTTCAAAACATAACTTTGAACAAACTTGAAGGACCAAAATAGGACTTTGGCAAAAAAAAATTTTAAGTTAGGGTATAATTGACACCAACCTTTCACATTAGGGGCATAACTAACACAAAACAAACATTAGGGGCATAACTGAAACTGACTCCAAACGTTAGGGGCACGAAAGGGTCTTTTGACTAAATAAATGAATAACTTTCCCAAAATTAGCTCCCACAAACTGTTTTCTTTTTCTTTTAGTTCAAAATGTAAATTTGGTCTCATATCTTTTGCTCAGTCCTTAATTTCATCTCATATAATTTTTTGTTACAGTTTTGTTCTCATATCTTTGGGTCAGTTCTCAATTTGGTCCCATATCTTTTCTTGCTGTAGATTTGCTCCAATATCTTTTAGTCAATTGCAGAATTGATCCTATATCTTTAAGTGAAGTGCAAAAGTGGTCCTATATCTTTGCAAAATGATCAACTAACAATTGATCTTTTTGCAAAGATATAAAGCTAATTCTGCAACTTGACTAAAAGATATGAGAGCAAAGATGATATAAGACCAAAAGTGCAACAAAAAAAGATATAGGACCAAATTGAGAACTCAGCAAAAGATATAGAACCAAATTTATACTTTAACCTTTCTTTCGTAACATCTTTCCATAATTTCTCATATATATATATATATATTATAATCTTTGTCTAATAAATATTTATATATATCTATACTATATTATATGTTTGAGGACCTTTCTGGTCGATAAAAAATAATTAAATTAAAAATTATAAAAATAAGAAATAAACATGTGAAACTTAGTAATTGGCTAACTGTATAGATAATGGGAAAGACAAAGTAGTAGATAAGATTTAATATTTTTCTACAATTTTAAATTAAAAAAATTACAAGAAAACAAAATAAAAATTATCAAAATTAAATTTTCTTAGAAGATATAATAAAATAAATTTTTTATTTTTAAATTATAAAAATTATAAAATTTAAATTAAATGGACATGTATATATATATATATATATATATNTCAAAAATCTTTTGTATATAAAATTAAATTACAATGATTTTATATATTTTAAAAATAATAGAATGAGAGAATAGAAATTTATTTTATTATCAATAAATCGCTTGTCCATTTTTCAAAAATTATTATCTTGTATTTTACATTTTATACTTTCTAATACACATTGCTCCTCTTTTGGTTCTGTTTTACTGCATGTTTTTCAAAAGGGTAAAATTCAAATAAATTATTTAAATTCTTACTATCAATTTTCCGACAGAATACTACATAGAAATGTACTATATGAGAAATACTTAATTTTCAACTATATATGTTAAATTTTGAGTCTCCGCAAACGACTAGAAAAATTACTGGCTAGAAAGCACAACATACAATGGATTCAGTGATAAAACAGTGTAAATATTAGGGGAATTGAAAAAAATAATTGAGAAGTTAGAAATTAAATGAAGTGGAGTAGCTTCCTACTATTTTTTGAAAAACTAATATTTGCATGCCTTTACATCTATTAGTTTTTATTATATTTTGTTTATAATTAGGACTCTATCATAAAATTTCATTTAGTTTTTTTTAATGGTAAAAATATTGCTGTTAATTTTTGTAAAAACAAAAACATCTTGATTGAAATCAGAAATTAAATATTGGAGAGATGAAAATAGAAGATTCAATTAAAATTTTGTTCATTTAAAGCAAACCAATTGAGATAAATTCGAAGACAAATTTTTTGTTATAAATAAATATAATGATATAGTAATAAAATTTAAATAATCTACAAGTATTTAATTAATTATTTTCTTTATAAATTATTAAAATTGATAAGTAAACTGAACTTACATTGACTAACTTGATTGAAATACATTAAAAAAAAATACCATAATTAAGCTTTTCGGTCAACCATACTCTGTCACAAATTACAAAAAGAAAGCGACGTGATTGTAAAAAAAACCGGACCGGATCGGGCGGTTCAACCGGAGAATCGACGAACCGGACACCAGACCGGTCCGTAAAAACAAAAATATCGTTTAAGTAGTTAACTTGGCCAGTCACTGGTTGAACCGCTAGACCGGTGAACTGTGAACCGGTTTGACCCGCCAAATTTGGCAAAATTACATATTGACCCGAAAAATTTAAAAAAATTACAAATTAGTCCCTGGATATATATTATCTAGGGACTAAAATGAAAACTTTAAAAAAATTTTGGGGTCAATATGTAATTTTTACAAAACTTGTTATGGTTAAAATTGCAAAATAGATCCAAAGAATACTAAAGTGTTTAATTCTTACTTTATATTTAAATTATTGTAAGATATTAATGTGTGTTTAATGAATATGTATATTTCAAAATGTATTTGTTAAGTAAACCGGCTCAACCGGTTGAACCAGTGACCCAGCGGTTGAACCATTGAACCAGTGACCCGAGCCTTCCACCGGGTTAATGGCCGGTCCGGTTTTTAATAACAAGAAAAATAAAAGAAGTCCTAAGGTGGACATATATTAAACTTCTTGAAGACTAGAACTACAGAAAAATGTGAAGAAATAAATAGGATAGTTAAAATCAGGCCCAAAAAAAAGTTTAAAGTATGTATTGTCCACAATGTTCTTTTATTTTTTTGTCGAAAGGTCCCATAATGTTAGGTCCCATGAGCACCTTGGGCTTGGACCTGTTTTGGCATTATAGACTGCACAATCTCTTGTGGGCTTGATTCAAAAGGCTTTTTGGGTTAGGCATGTGTATGGCCGTCACAAAGACCCAAATTATGACCAAAAATATAAAATGAAGACCCAAATCAATGACAACGAAGCATGATAATGGATAGGAAGATACTATGATTTTTAGATCAACTCGGAGATAGTGGGTATCAAAACTAATTTTCATACTCAAACTTGATGATTAGTCTAATCCTTAAACCTAAATTTAGACTTGGAGAAACATTGAAATAAATTTCTTTTATTGACATAAAGCATGGTTTTATTATTTTTTTTTACACATGTAACTACCGAAAATATAAAAATAAATCATCAATATTTATATTATTAGATTACTTCAATATATATGAGATATTTTATATTTTATCATAAAAAACATTTAATATTTCAATAATACATAAAATTTAAAAATATTATATTTTTATGAATAAAAATATCTTTTAATATTACGAGTATGATATATGGGTAAAGTACCTTCATACCTAGATCAAAAGCCGAGCACATTGTCGTTAGATATGAACCCCAAGCCCAGACCCACCACAAAGTAAACTTTAATGATTTCCATTTCTTTTTTGCCATAAAAAACTTTTATAAAACACAACCAAACAAATGTCGAACCTCAACAAAAAGATAACAACAGAGAAAAAACAAACACCTCAAAAGAGCAAAACAGGCTCAGCCAACACTAGTCATAAGGACATAAAATCACGAAATATCAAAAGAAACTATCCTGAGCCAAAATGCTAGCCAAAGAAGATGGGAATGACACCACCCAACCAACCAGACACATCTTGAAAACATCTTTCCTTGCTACCCAATCAGCAACACGGTTAGAATGGCGAGGAACAAGAGAAGAAGACCTCCTATACACTTCAGCTCCAACATCATTCACAGCAAACACCAAATCCTTGCAATTAGACTCAATAATAACTGATAATAGGCCTAATAAATTGGAGGCTCTAAGGACTCGGACTAGTGGCGGTCAAGGTCCACTTAGGGGAATTACTTGATCAAGGACGCCGAATGGTCCTACACCAGCCAAGAACGCCATAATCGGCCCAACAACCTTTAAGGTTAAAAGGACTTGGATCGATGATGCCCAAAACCAAATAAGGGGATCACCCCATCGTGGACGCCGAATTATCCTACGTCAGGCAAGAACGCCAACATCTAGGCGTCAACGATGAAGACGTACAAGAGAACGTCTCCACGTCAATCAGGAGTCAATCAAAAGAACGTCTCCACGTCTCCACGTCATTACCAGATTTGGAGTCCCCAACGCTCTAATATCTGACAATGGCGCCCAATTCACGAGCAGGAAATTCCAAGATTTTTGCAAGGCTTGGAAAATTCATCACAAAACCACTTCGGTAGAACACCCAGCCACGAACGGCCAAGTTGAGTTAGCTAACAGGATCATCATACAAGGAATCAAGAAAAGACTGGAGTCAGCTAAGGGAAGATGGGTTGATGAGCTCCCCTCAGTCCTATGGTCATACAAGACCACGGAACAAACTGCTACAAGGGAAACACCTTTCGCCTTAGCATACGGACATGAAGCAGTCATACCCGCCGAAGTAAACGTCCCGACTGAGAGGATAATCAATTATCCAAATACCAATGACGCCAACTCCAGGCTCCAAGCCTTGGATGGCTTGGAGGAAAGAAGGGAAGTAGCAGCCATCAGACAAGCTGCCTACAACCAAATGGTTAAAAGGTACCATGATTCCAAAATAAAACCCAGAACTCTCAAAACAGGAGATCTGGTGCTCAGAACGGTCGAAAACAACAGAAATGACCCCAAACATGGCAAACTAGGGCCAAACTGGGAAGGCCCCTACAGGGTCGTAGAAGTCCTTCCCGGAAACACCTTCAGATTGGAAACGCCCGAAGGAAAACCGCTTCCGAACGCCTGGAACATGGCAAAGCTCAAGTTTTATTTTCCTTAAACAGGCAAATCTTGTATTAGCTATATAGCATTGACTAAATAAGGCGATGACGCCAACTGTACTCTGCTTTCATATCAATAAAGTATATTTTCTTCATACCAACAAATAATGAAGTTGGCGCTGCTCGGGGGGACGCCCTCGGAACAGCAGCGAAAAGGCCCTCGAAGGAGCCTTATGAGTATGGCACTCACTACCATGCGGACCGACCCTCCCTTGGATGACTAGTCAAAACTTAGCGTATGATACGCAAAACGCTCGAAGCGTGCCCATCGCGAGGCAGCACCTTAAGGTGCAAGACAAACATAACGATCGAATCGAAAAACACACAAGTTAAAAACACACTACAAAGCGGGAACAATCAAAGTAACTCAAAGTAAGTCAGGCATAAAATAAACATATTGAGGGCACCAACGCCCGAGCATTCATAAAGTGGCACAACAGGCCAATTGTAATCACAATTCAAAACGGCTCCTAAGCCGTAACCAAACTGAAAAAGTCTATAAATAGGCACGCAGGCCCAAGCAAGTCAACAAAGGCACGCAGGCAGCAGAAGGGGGATCCTCGACCGTAGTAACGCTCTGAGCCCCCTCGGCGTTCCCATCCGTCTCATTGACAACAGCGCCGCTTGCACCAGCACCCACATCTGACGGAGGCGCCACCCCAGTAGGGACCAACTCCCCTGGAAAGGGAACCTCCATGTTGGGAAACCATGGGAAATCCTCGTCGCCCTGGGACTCATAACCATCCAAATCAAAGTTGTCCGGCATACGGGGCATCCTCACCATGGGATCACTACGGAACGGATCCCGGATAAGCCTCCCTTCGACGACCTTGTTGGGACATATCCCCTCAATGTTAAGGTTGGGGTTGCGAAGCCTTAATTGCGCTATGGCATTCTTGAACCCAATATAATTATAGCGCGATCCCCGCCACTTTACCTGCCGCAGAGCCAAGGAACTCAAAGCATTAAAATTTTCTTTCTCCTGCCGAAGTTCATCCTCCAAGGACGCCACCTTTTCGTTCAGCTGATTGTTCAAGTCAGTGACCTCTCGCAACCGATTTCCTCTTCGGTCGTAATCACCCTGAAGAGACTCTTGGGACGCCTTTGTCACGTTGAGCTCATCCTTCAGCTCAATGTTCTCTTGACGCGCTCTCCTAGCGTCGTCGCGCGCAGCGTCTCGTTCAGACAAGAGATCCTTTCGAGAGACACTGTTGGCTAGCAACCGCATCCCCGTGGCTAGAAGAAACCTAGCCGCTTCGTCGGACGGGTCCTGAGTGTTTTCCGTGGACGCCCGAGCAAGGTCATCTCGTTTCACCGAACCCTCTTCTGACAGGGACTTGGAGAGAAACTCCAGAGCATTGAAGCCAGGCTCCTTTGGAGCCGCTGGAATCTGAGGGACTTCTATAGTGGGGCGTTGGCGTTTCTTCGGTGGCTCTCCATCCTTGGCGGTAACAGTGCTCTCTTTCCCTTTGGAGGATTGGGATGGAGGTCGCGAAGCCGCCGAAGGCTCTCGGATAACAATGCCCCCGGGCTTCCTCGTAGCAACAGCAGCGATGGCGGCGGCAAATGATGTCTTCTTAGGAACAGCCACCGCTTTCCCTTTACCTTTGTCGGCTTGACCACGCCGACTCCCTATGACGTCAGCTGCATTTGCCTCGAGCACTGAAACAAAACAAAGCAAGTGTTAGGGAAACACGAATATAAAAAAGAACTTATAACGGAAGTAATAGTGACATACAACGCTTAGGGTCAAGAGGGTCTGTGGTGATCAACCGCAAGGCCCCCAAGCGCTCATCCACGGTCAGGTCCCTCCAATTACACTCAAATGGACCAAGTCGTGGTCTCCTCCAAGACAAAGGGAACATGGCGCGCTCATCTGAAGAGCGAACCCAGAAAGGACGCCTGGACCCAGACCCCTCAATATAGAAAAATTTGTACTGCCACGCCTTCGGATTGCTGACAGCATGATCAAGAATCAAGGGAAGCCCAGGGCGCCGATAGTAGGAAATGAGCAAGTTATCCACCCACCGTGGATAGAAAAACAAGAGAAATAATCGCGCCGTCGCGCGCACACCGTCCCTCTTGCATTTGGCGACGAAGCCAAGAAGAATGCGCCAACCATTGGCACTCAACTGAATGGGGGCGACGTTCATGATCGCCAGCAGATCCAAAACTGCCGGGTTAAAAGGCATCTCAATGTCACAACTCTTGAGGACATGCTCGCAAATCAAGAATCCCCTACCATCAGTATAGAGCATATTCGGACCATCTTTCAAATGACTAAGTGTCGAGCTCCGACACCCAGAAGACCGCCGACGAGGGGAATTAACTATTAACTCTTCGTTAAGTTCTTGAAGGAGCTCGTCGTCATGGAGCCAACACCAGAACTCTTTAATGGTATCATTTGTTTGGTCCAGGTATGGAAGTTGCACTTTCTCGTCAAGATTCTGGCGACGCCAGTCAACGACGGGACGCGCATTCCTCATCACTTCGGCCCTATCAAGACCACAGGGCATGGTCTCGACAGCGCATTTGACCCAGGGAACTTTAGCTAGACCCTTATTGGAAGAAAGAAACCAATCGGGGTAAGCCAAGAAATCAACCTCCTCTCCGCAAATGGTCTGCTGGGGGTTACCATCGCCTATAGACGCCCACACAGGGGCTGTGGCTTGGGGCATTGAACGTTCCTCATCCGCTGACGCCTCGTCCGGAGACAGCATCTCACGAATTTCTGTAGACGTCGAGGAAGAGGAGTCCACGGCATCACCGCCAACCCTTTCCGTAGGAGAATCGAGCCTTGTCGGCGCTGACGGCTCAGCCGCCGACGACCCGGGAACCATCTTGTTTCCAGTAGCTGTGGAAACAGGACCAGTTCAATACACTTCTCGGAGAATGTACCTCCACCCACCAAACAGAAAAAAAAGGGGGGGGGGGAAAACCCTTGGCATATTGCGATTGATCACCAGACCCAAACCAAAACAAAACGGCAAAATCTAACAAAAGGCAATAGAAGTTTTTGAAAGGAGAAAACTTACATTTGTCGAAATCCATGAATGATGGTAGATTGGCAGAAGACCCACGAAGCAAAGACCGAAGAACTTGACGAACACTGCAAAGAACACCAGGAACACAATGGGTAAGGTTGAGCAAATTCCGAAAACCTAAAAAGGAGTGGTGAGAGATAATGATGAATCACTTACCGAACAAAAGCTTCACTCGGTTGCCGAAAACAGCAAACAACAACAATGGAGCAGTAGGAGGACGAATGAGGCAAACTAAATCAGAAGGGAAGAAAACGCAGAGGAAGTACGGAGGAGGAAAGGTTTGGAAACTGAAAATGACAAAGTAAAGGGGAGGAAGAAGAGAAATGGCGGTTTTTTCCAACTTTTTGCGAAAATCGAAGCGCTGCATTAAATGCGCCCCCTCGGTTCACGATTTGCCATCATGATGGAGGACAAGGTGAGATGGCGTTGATGACGGTCAAAGCCTCTTGAAATGGCGTCGACACAGAGAACGCTCCACCAGCTGGAGCGCAGAGTTTGGCGCTGATGCCCATAACCCCCCAACAAATCACGGAAAGAATAATACTCAGGCCCTAGAGGGGTACCCACAGCGTCGACGCCAGCAAGCAACATGAAGGTGACAACGCCCTTGGTAGGGACTCCACTGATGGGGACAGAGCTTCACTCCTTTTGTTGGGACTAGTGATAATAGGCCTAATAAATTGGAGGCTCTAAGGACTCGGACTAGTGGCGGTCAAGGTCCACTTAGGGGAATTACTTGATCAAGGACGTCGAATGGTCCTACACCAGCCAAGAACGCCATAATCGGCCCAACAACCTTTAAGGTTAAAAGGACTTGGATCGATGACGCCAAAACCCAATAAGGGGATCACCCCATCGTGGACACCGAATTATCCTACGTCAGGCAAGAACGCCAACATCTAGGCGTCAACGATGAAGACGTACAAGAGAACGTCTCCACGTCAATCAGGAGTCAAATAGAAGCTAGGGGGCACACGTCTCTCTCATTATATACGTCTTTGGCACAATCTTAACTGCCAAATCAGTTAAGATTACGATCAGTTAAGGTTTCCCTTAGCATCTATGCCAGGTCAGCCGAATTGGTTAAGATCACAATAAGATATGGAGCCAAATCCGGATCCTATCAGATTATCCTCAACCAGTATAAAAGGGAAGCCCAAAACACTGGAAAAAGGTACGCACTATTGCTATTTTACACACATTATTGCTCTCAGGCTTTTACTGACTTAAGCATCGGAGGTGAATCGCAGGGAAACCCCTGTGTGTTCATTAACTTGCAGGCGACTTTTGACCCGGAGTTGCTTCATCGAACCAGGTAATGCTCTCCGGCCAAAACCAGGTTCATCAATAACATCATTAAGGTTCAAAGCCGCCGAAATGTCACAAACATGGTTAAGAGTTGTGGCTTTGACAGCTAAAGCTCTAGCAGCTCAAATATGCCTACAAAATCCATTAATTAAAAACACTGGGAATCTCTAAAAATTACTCCAATTCCAACAACACTAGGAGAAGGGAAGGCCCCATCAATATTAATCATAATACAATCAATAGGGGGTAAAGTCCATGAACATGAAGCATTAGTAGCACCATCAGAAAAAACAAAACAAGAGACGTCTTTACTTCCAGCAGACCAAAACTCCATAAGCAGCAAATGGCCTTTAAGACTGACAAGGTGAGGGTTAAGGGTTTTAGGGTCTTATTCTGAAAAGTCACATTACACCTCTCTTTCCAAACTTCCCACCACATGGCCAACAACAAACATTTTGAGAAATCATCCACCCCTTCAAACTCAAGTAGCCATCTACAACACGAAGCTTCGAAAGAGGTGAACCTGATAATGTCAAATCTCAAACAATGATTACCATTGAACCAAACAGTTTTAGTCCAATGACAAAAAAATAACATATGTTCAATAGATTCAACATCCTCAAAACATACAGGGCAAGTAGTCATAGAAGAGCATCTATGAGAAAAAGAAAAGTTGCTCAGTAGGTAAAGTTTCATTGCAGGTCCTCCACATAAAATTCAGGGTTCCCATTTGATATGAGCATTTTGATCATCTCTAATGACAAATCAAATTTTTTTGAGACAATCTATCACCCATTTGGTTTTGAACCAATTTTTTTTTTTAAAAAAAAGGAAAAAAATTGAACTAAAAAAAAGTGAGAACTTTATAAAGAGAGAAAAACTATTTTTTGTCTTTGAACATATACTATGTTAATGATTTAATCCTTAATAATTAAAGTAATATAAATTTGTCCTTGAATAACACATTACCATCAACTTTCTTCTTCTTCTCTCTCATGTTTTGTAGTTGATCACTCTCACTGCTTCCAAAACCAGTATTATGTCTTAACTTGCCTTGTCGTCTATTGTACGTGGGACTATATTTGAGAACTTTGAATTTTGTATCAATTTTGTAGTTGGTTTATTAGCTTTTAGTTTTGACCCAATATATTGCAGGTTGGTCCCCTAGAGAAGGATTGAGTGTGTTTTTTTTTTTTTGGCTTGATAGAAGGATTGAGTTTAATTATGTTTTCTTCCTCATTTGTTGAACGACTTAGTGCTTCATTTCCATTTTATAACTATGCGAAAAGTGATGCTTTCATGTTTAAGAGGAGACTCGAGACTGTGTTTTGTGTTTTCCGCATTAATATAATGGTCACGTCATAGTTTAAAATGTTATATCCTTCCTCCACATAATTCACCAAACACCTATGGTATAGATCCAAATGGGTTTTCTATCTCCTATATATTGTTTTTTTCTTTGAACTTGGAAATTGACATGTGATTGAGTACCATTATTTTGAAGGGAAATATTTGTTTGATTCAAAAGAAAAAATTTCAATTATTTTCATCATGACAAGAGAAGAAAAAGAGACATATTTGTTTTAGAAGCATCCTATTCTTGAAGTACATATCCTATTTTTCGACTTGATTATTTGAAAATATTGTGGAGAAAAGGGTGAGATGTTCATCAATTAACATTTTAAATAATGTCAACATTCTCATGATCATTGTCATTCAAAAGATCTATCGAGTTCTCATGCATTCCATTTTTATGTATCTAGACTTTTTTGACAATGTAAGCATTGAAGATTTCTATATTAGCACTAAGTGATGACCTTGTTGCCGTCAAAAGTGGATGGGATGTGTATGATTTTCATTCGGTCCTCTTTGCACAAACTTTAATAGTTCACAAACTCACATGCAAGTGAAACAAACTCACATGTAGGAATTGAAGTGAGATCTCTAGAGGAGTATAGAAGTTAATGTAGAAAATATTCAATTCTTCAATTCATCTAATGTTGGCATGGTGGTTTTGTTAGAAATGTTATTATCTCGGAGCCAGGATGTTATCAATGGGGGGCCAAGATTTTTTTCTCTAACAACAATCATATACAATAAGAATATATATTATGCATATTAAATATAAAAATTTATCTAATAATTAAAAAAAATCCAATTGCATATAACNTATCTCCGTCCCTGTCTCCAATATAACCTTGGCTGATGTAGATGATGTTATTAGGTTCACTAGCTTATATGGTGATCATACAAATGACTCTTGATGGGGAAACTTTAGACCACTGATCAGACAAAATCTTACTATGTTATTTGGTCATTTTTTAACATCTTTTCAGTACTATTTAATGCAAATATGACCAATTAATGTGTTAAGGTTTGTACCAAGGTGATGCAATAGTTAATGAATAAATGTGCTATTTTGCAGGATTTTATCATATTTATGAAAGATTGCTGCTTAATCGTGTACTTAATGGTTTCAGGCACTCATCACAGCAAAAGACAAGAAAACAAAGCATAACCGAAGGTTGGAGCAATCAATAAAGACAAAGCTAAGCTTAAGAGCTTGCACTGTCATATTGAGCCAGTGACGCAAACAACGTCGCAGTCAACATGTCAATTATGGACAATAAATAGCTCGTTGATTCCAAAGTTCAAAAGCACCTTTCCAGTGCCCAATCTTGGTGTTTAGGTTAAGAAAACCTCTCGTTTCTTTCATAGAGTCCCTATGGACTAATCCTATCATCTTGGAGGAGAATCCGAAGGAAGCCAGAGCTCATCGTTCTTCATGGTCAAGGGAATTTGTTACTTGTATTGCCAGTCTACATCTAGATTCGTTGATCTGTGTATGGTTGGTTTTAGATAATAGTCCTTAGATTGCATTAATGCTTTCACATTTTTGTTGTTTATAATTGTTTGGAAGTACACTTGGAACCCTTGTTCTTATATTCAATAAAGTTACTCTTTTTCACATGTACGGTTTCATGCTCGATTGATTGAGTTATCTATCTTAAAATCTCTATTATCGTCATTGCTTATTAAAGGTTATAATTATAGTTGTCAATTTACTTTCTATAAGTAGGGTCGGTTGCATATGCTTATAATCTTATTATTTCCATTGAAGATATACTTTTGAATGTGATTTTGATAGATTGACATAATTATAATAATAAACCCCAATTATCTTTATGAGCTATGATGGTTGAGTTCGTAATTGTTCTCTTGGATTAATACTTTATCTTTATTGCTTTTACATTTTATGTTTCTTTATGGCCAAAGTGCATTTTTGGTCCCATAACTTTTGTTTAGGTTTCAATTTGGTCCCGTAACTTTTTTTGTTGCACTTTTGGTCCCATATCTTTATAAAAAGTTGCAGATTTGGTCCCGTATTACTTTTGGTCACATATCTTTTGATCAAGTTGCAGAATTGATCCCATATCTTTGCAAAAAGTTTCACCACCAGTCCTATTTGATAAGAAGATATGAGACTAATTTCGCACATGACCTAAAGATATGAGACTAATTCTGCAACCTGACCAAGAGATATAGGATCAATCCTGCAACACGGCCCCAAGATATGGGACCAAAAATGCAACATGGGACCAAATCTGCAATTTTAGCAAAAGATGTGGGACCAAAAGTGCAACAAAAAAAGTTACAGGACCAAATTGAAACTTTAGCAAAAGTTATGGGACCAAAAATGCACTTTGGCCTTTCTTTATTTATCTATCTTATAAAGCCAATAAACATCAACCTAAGTTCTTAGTAATTTATGCCGTTGATTAGTAGTTTGTTCTTAGTACACAACGTTCCGCAAGAGTCGACCCTTGATTAATATCTATACTATATTCTAATATATAGTAATACGTGAAGGTTGAGGTATTATTAATTTGACGCGAATTCATCTGTACCCAACGTACACCTTAGCACGTATGCTCCATCAACAACTCTGCAGGCAAACGGTATAATAACATGTGTTCACAAATCTTGCTTCAATAGTTCGATAGACATTTTGAATGATTACAACTAATCTCATGGTGAAATCCACATCCCTCACTTTGCAAGGTATAGTCTACTCACCCCAAGCTCACATACCTTCTACCAAAAGAACACATATTGACTTGACTATTGGAAGAGGTGCGACACTCATTGTACGGTGTGTCAAATTAATACTGAACCTATGTAGTACTACTATAATGATGTAACAATGTAAGGTGCAATGACACTCGTACTACTATAATGATGTACTACTATAATGATCGTTGGAAGAAGTGTAACACTCGCTGTAAGGTATAGTTTACAACTTAGATCGATCTCTTTTTGGAACTCTCATAGAATTTAAAAGCTAATAATGTACCAATGTCGAATGCGTGAATAGTGCGAAGAGAAAAATAATATTGCAAATAATAATTATAAAAAAAAATAATTTTAAACAAGCTGTAGAAACTAATAAAGCGACACCTAGCAGAGAAAATCACAACTAAGGCCTTCCTTGTTCGTGAAAGATATTGGGATTCTAATTAATAATGGAACGACCATATCCGAAAGTAGTCTCGATTCCTTGAAGAGATAAATCATTAACGTAATTATAAATTACCTCAACTACAATAAAATATAACTCAGAGAATAATTTTGATTGAAGAAATGGTGATAAGAGATGAAGGATAGATAACTCGAAATCAACCGTTTTCATAAAAGAGGAAACACTTTATTAATTATAATTAATTATGGTCTAACCAGATCCAAACAAATGACAACCAAAAAAATTGAATATGGAAATATTAAAAACAATCTTTCAACTAATGTCAGACATAAATTAACAAATAGAAATACAATTGTAATCTAATTGATAAAACATGAAAGCATACTTGTAAAACTCGTTGGAATGTCATGATGAACAAAATAGGGAGATTAAGTGTACTTAGCTAGAATAGAAAAGGCATATGCAACTAGTGAGGGCAAGAAATCTACAACTCACTTGACCCAAAGAGCTCCGAAAAGAGAACTTAGAGAAAAAATTGAAGCATTTGACAAAAATGGAGACTAAGTATGACAAGTAACGAAAAGATCCCCACCAAAAGCCTAAGTTCATCTTTTTACTTGGTGTAAATAAAAGAAATAGGGACTTAACATGTAAAAGCTATAATTGCAAAAGAGTCCCTTCGTTTTGTTAAAATAACAAAACTATTCCAAAACAAAAGGATATATCACACTTTAGTACAGAAAGTTAGATTATTAAATATAATCAATAGTCAATAAAATAAGACTAAATAAAATAGTCTCCATGACAAATAAGCTCTATGTACACATTAGCAAATGGGATAATTGCTAATACTCTCTGGACGTGAGTTGGGGTTCTTTTCCTAGTCTTAGAAGACTTATGGATAATCTAACCCATCATTAATTACCAAAATCAATATAAACTCAATCTGATCTTATTTAGAATTATGATAAATTAATTATTTATTAGTAAATACACAAATTATAATAGCTTAATTCTAATCCACACAAAAATTCTGACATGGTAAACATATGAGCTCTAGCCATTCATTAGACTCTTCTTTAGGAATAGAGATTTAGTTGCTCATGGTTGAAAGTGTTAGTCAATATGCACAATGAGGTCCTAGAGCGGGTGAATAGAATATTAAAACTTTTTGCAAACTGTTAAGGAGTTCCTTCTATAAACCAGTTCCTTGTTAAAAACTTAATTCCTTAGGTGTAACCATTGAACTAGAAAACGACAAAAGCTATTTATAGGTGAAGTTTGGCTTGGCAATGCGAGGCTACACTGACGGTGCCAATAATCAACACACGGGATTCGACAACTAAAATTTGATTTAAACATTTTCTGTAGATATCTAGCGGATCTAGGTGACTTAATGAGGTTAACTTCTTTGGCAGATCCAAAACATAAACATCTTTTAAGAATCGCCAAAGTCTGTTCTGTGTATGCATGTATATATTTTGTCGTCGTGTATGTGTTGATGGCACCATAGGCGGCACATGCCTATTATGCTTGCCAAATTGGCCTCTTTCTTGTTTCAGTCTTGGTTTCTTGTTTTTCTTAGTTTTTTCTTGTGATACTTGGCCTGAAATCACTCATCAAACAATTATGCAATACCTTGATTTCACACTGTAAAATAACTATGCTAAATATGTGAGATCCTAGAATTTTATAGTGGAGATGGATTAGAGTAGTATTAAGAATCTTTAGAGTTTTATATAGAATTTTAAATTAGTTTTAGGCTTGTATTAGTAGTCTTTTAGGTTAAAATTTTTAGAAATTAGTGACCGGTCGTTTATACGAGTTAAATTAGTTATTTATTAATTACCTTAGCCTCTAGTATAACTATATATTAAATATAGTATAGTTCAGTTAACCAAGGGTCGATCTCTCGCGGAACTCTCGTGATGAAGAGCACAAAGACAAGCTGGTCGGTCTCTATCCTTTGTTAATGGTTAGAGCAATTTTGTCGCAATTACTCAAGCCACGAAGTTGTGAAGAGTGAATGGTTAAGCAATTAAAATAATAAAATTGAATTAAAAATATGATAAAGAAACTATACCTTTGGAGGGATTCATTAGATAATAATCATATTTCATGGGAAAATAGAGTTATGTTTTAGTTGAGCATCATACAAACCATATCCTAAGATGATTATGCAAATAAGTAATAATTTAAATGATTGTAAACATAATGCGACTTATCTTGGATAAATGACAAAAATGCATACAGATCTTAATTAAAGCAATGGCAACAAATATAGAGAAGGAGATGAGTAAATCGAATTACTTGGATAAATACGAGAACATATTATTAATCTATCAAAGTAAGGATCCTTTGATCAATTACAAATCAAGACCAATAATAATGTATGAAAGAAGTAAAAGCAATCCCTTATCTAATTCATCTAATATACCTCATATTTAAACATGAAATCTATGTTTAATGAAAATACTAAAAAGATGATGAACAACAACTAAAACATAGAACTCTCCATGAAAGCATAGATGAACTCAAGCCATATCGTCAGAATCCTCCATCGGTATATGAGATTTAGCTACTTATGCCCATCAAGTGTAATTTGGACAGAGTTTTGGCACTATGAGCTAGTGATGTTCTCTCTGGATGAAGACTAATGCGATCTATTTATAGTCAAAGATTTGGGCTTGCGCCGACAGCTCATGGGATTTCCCTCGATTTCCATGAGACGGTTTGGAGATACGAGATTTGGAAGATCTTTGGAACTTCCGTGCTTCTCAAGATACGTGCATCACGGGGACTTCCCACGGCTCAATTCTTGATGCAAAAAGACGCAAAACAAATCTACCTTCTAGAAGCTCTGCAGATGCAGTGGTGACGTGGCATCTGCGTCATTGCTTGTGCCGCCGACTCAGTATGACGATGCAAGCTTGTTAAGCTTGGCTTTTACCCAGCTAATTGCTCCATCCTTGTGTTATACTTTGTTGTTTGTCTTTTGCTGTAATGAGGGTCTGAAACCCTTAACCACACCATTAAGTAATACTTGTCTCATAAATATGATAAAATATCACAAAATAACACTTTTAATCGTTAATTCAATACATCACCTTGGTTTAAATCTTAACACATTATTTGGCCATTTTCGCAATAATTAATAGTTAAAAGATAGTAAAAGAAGACCAAATAACATAGCAAGATTTGGTCTGATCAAATCCCTCACACTTAAACTTTGCACTTTTGGGCAAAGCAACAAAGTAGCAGAAAAGAAAACATGCAAGAAGAACTTAGCAAATATTTCTAAATCTATGACTCAAGCTTTGTACATAATTCAATCCTATAGCTAAAGAATTTACTAAATAATAATCCTACTAAAGCAATACTAATTAATCTCTATAGAACCAATCCCAAAAGTGTATCACTCTCCTCACCTAGTGCGAATTTTCTGTCTAGTATCTTTAGATTAAGTTTCCTACCATATACTTGTAAAGATCCTCTAAGCCTCTATTAGGATTGTAATGTTAGAAAAAGGCTTGTTTATTAAAGGAAGAATGAAAGGAAGAAAAGAAAGAAATTCAGTGTTTTAAAATGTAATTTCTTGAAAAATTCTTTTCAATATAACTCCTCTTTATCCACCAAAGAAGTATTGCTAGTTGAGTCTATAGGCACAGGACTCATTTTTTTTGTTGACTGGCCTTGTTTTTTTCTCTTGCTAAACTCTAAAGAATATTATTTTGATGTATGAGCTTATCTCAAGATACCTGTATTTTTTTATTCGACTTATGATTGTGAATATATTTTATATACACTTCTCTCTCTTTTTTTTTTTTTTATTTTGCCGAACTATATATATATATTTTAGCAAACTTCACCCTAAGAAGTGCAAGGTGATTATAACTTATCTCGAAAATCACAAGTTCAACACTTTAAGTGTATAGGCTCAAAAGGAGCTAACAAGGGTTGAAATGTTTAGGCTTGTGTTTGGGATAAAAGAGTATGAAAAAAAATTGTTTCTATCATATATTAAAAATTATTAAATTTTATTAAGCTTCAACTAAGATTCTAGACAAGTTCTAGAGTAAACAAAGCTAAAGGACTAAATATTGTTTCTCTAAAGAAAGGAAATATTAAGGTTCAAGACTTCCAACTGGATTTGGGTCTCTCAAATTGGTCTATAAAAAATTAAAAAGAACTACTATACTGAAAGAACTACTTAGATTATTCTAAAACTATAGAAAATAACTAAGACTAAACTATTGTCTTAAAAATAAAACTAGTCACTAAAATCTTCATAACACATTTAAAATTCAACTAAAGCATAGTTCACTGAACAAGAAAATTAAAAGCATGAATTATTCAAATCAAATACCAAGAGATTAGGTCTGAAAAATATGGTATATATATAATTTTCGAAAAATACACCTATTTAAAAGATAAAAATTTTGGATTTCAGCAAAAAGAGTAATTCACTCTCTCTTCCCCACACTTTAAAATAAGCATTGTTCTCAATGCGTAAAGACAATAAATTAAATTAAAATAAAGGAAGAGGAAGAAGAATAAAAAATCTAAAAATAAAAACAATTAATTAAATGACTTCATAAAATAAATAAGAGCATTGCTTTAGCTACATCATCTTTAAATAAATATAAAAGTAAATGCATAATTAGAAATATAAAGTCGACCTAAAGGGATATAAAAATAAAAACAAAAAGAATAACATAATTAAAAACTGAAATTAAACTAGTCACTATTTGTATTCCTAGTAGATCTATTGATTAAGCTTAGCAAACATTTTCTCCAATAGGTGCCTAATTGCAACACATTCCTCCAAAATTGAAGATTTGCTTGTTGACACACTATCGGATGAAGAGCTAGTTGGAGAGTACTCATGAGAAATCGTCTTCGATTTCTTACTTCGCTGTGTTTCCATGCTTACCATCAACTGCTTTGGACGTGGGACATGTGTGGGGGTAGGTGGAACATTACCAATACCTAGGAGGAGGACTACTTCCCTTAAATTAAGCACGACAGTGTCAGGGATTAATTCATCTCCAACGAAAGTTGGCACGCCCGATGCGGTAACTAACATATATATAGTCCTTGGGAACAAAGGGATGTCTTCATGTCTTTCCCAAGAAATTATATTAGTTCCTCCACAATTAATCTTCTAAAATTAATTGGGTATCCATCCATAATGCAATACATCAAGATAGCTTGATCTTTTAAAACACGTCCATGATTAATACTTGGAATAAATCGTGAACCTACTATCCTATGGAGTAGTTGGACAACACTTGGTGATTCCTTGATGGAGAAGGAAGTGATTTCTTGGGTTTTGGACATCATCGGCTATTTTCCTCTTAAATAATAGTAAATGTTATACATTTGGTCCTTAGATTTACGTCTAATACTTTGGAAAGTACATGTTCCAACAAATGGGCAATTAAATAATTTGTTGACCGCACGTATGGAAATATCAACATGAACACCACGGACGTAGACCCTATTTAGATTAAACGGACTCGCATGAGCTTAGAACTCACGGATAATGTTCTTCAGATTTGAAGGAGAATTGATAGGAGCTTCTGAGCAAACTCCAAAAATTTGAGTTTTGCACCGTCACACTGCGTCGCCGGCGCAGATATTGGCTGACCGGACACCCGTCGTAAAGTGTCCTGGTGCAATCAAGTTTAATTATACTCGAGCCTCGCAAGTATAACTATATTTATTAAAATATAGTATAGATGCTAACCCAAGGTCGGATCTCACGCGGAACTCAATGTGATGAGGCTAAGAGAATTGTGATGAAGGTTATAACTTCTATTCTTGAGGGTTGTCACGATTTAATAAGATAAGATGAATCAAAATAATACTTGAGAGAAAACCCTAGAGATAGACTATCATAGTTCGTTCATCATAAAGAATAGATAATTAATATGCATTTATGTAACCAAGTTAAACGATGTAATTAAACTTTAAACACAATCAATCAAACAATGGTGTGGGAACATATGATTAAGATCGATCACTCATCCCAACTAGTCGTGAGTAATTTGTGAAGCTCTTGAATCTTAGCCGTCCGAATTATATGTTCGCGCTCTTGAATATTCTGCGCCGCGAGATTTCCCACTTGGGCCATTGGCTCAAAGTGACGACGCAACATAATATTACGCTGAAGATATTTTCTGACGTCATATTCCTCTCAGATGCTTGCGCCGCGAGATTTAACTCCCTTGCGCCGGCGGCTCATCCAACGGCACAAGAATATCTTATGCTCGACGTGATGTTCTTGAATATTATGATATTTCCCTCTTGGTTTGGCTCTGTTTGGATATCTAAAACACTAAATAAACCGTTAAATAGCACATATTTATAAAGTACAATAAATAAGTGCTAATTAATCTATTTTATCCACTTTATTTCACCACACCTTGGTGTAACCCTTAGCATATTAATTGGTCTAATTATAATATATTATTATTATAAACACATCAAAAGAATGTCAAATAACTTGTTCACTTTTGGGCTGATCAAATCCCTCACACTTAAGACTTTGCACTCCTGAGCAAAGGTACAAAGTAGAAGAAAAGAGAATATGCCAAAGAATCAAGGAACTTTCCCAAGTTCATGATTCAAGGCCAGCACATAGTTATAATCTAAAGCTAAAGAATTCACTAACCAAGTAACTCTGTAAAGTAGTGCAATCTAACTTTTATAAGACCAATTCCATAAGTGTATCACTCTCCTCACTAATTGGGTGTCATTTCTCTCAAATCATACCTTAGACTAAGTTTCTACCATAAGCTTGTAAAAATTCTCAAAGTTTCCACTTTTAAGCGAAATAATGATTCTTAATCAAGAGGACTTTAATAGGGTTGTAATGCATGGAAAAAGGCTAATATGTAGAAGAGATATAGGGAGAAAAGAAAGAAAATGGTGTTTACTTTAAAATTTCTCTTCAAGTTTTTCTTAACAATTCAACTCCACTTATCCTTCAAAAGAAAGTAGCTAGTTCACTGTAAGGCTCATTTGATTCATATGGTACAAGATTCTATTCTTTTGACTGACCAGTCTTTTCTCTTGATAAGCTCTTATGATGATACTTTGTGATGGAGATTGTGCCCTAGGGCCAATCATTTTATATGTATGAACATATTGTTTGACTGCTTTATGAATGATAAATTATGTCGTTATCATATTATTAGCATGTTTACTATGATAACAATCCTTGATTAATTATGTGATAATTATTCTAAACTATCCCTGGTCGATTATTCACGTGGGAACGTGAATGAACTAAGACCAGGATGACTTCGGTGTATAGAGATACACGCATGTGATGCTTCTCGAGAGTCATGGTGCAATTATGTAATGGGTTACAAGTTGCTGGCCCGACCCAGAGAGTCCTGCATGGGTTTAATCATAAGCTAGTCTCTCCTGTACACCTGTCACGATGCCCTTAGACCTGAGGTCTTCATTATTCCGGCATTGTAGATGCTGAACTTTGGCCTAGTCCAACGTTGCCCATAACAGGGTAGCCATACAGGCTAGGTACGGGTTTAGTTGTTTGCCGTGCTGAGGAATATGGTTGACCAAGAAGGAATTTTGTCCCTCATTAAGTTGAGAGATATTTGACTGGGCCCCTCGATGAGTTTGTCTAAGGAATGTGTGGTCACACAGGGTAATGGGACTAACTCAAGGAATCGAGAAAGTTATTGTTTGGATTTCAAGGATGATTTTCCCATGCCTTATCCATGACCAAGATATCGTGTGACAATAGGGATTATGACAAGGTGGTACAAAGGTTAAGTCGTTTATATTAAAACGATAACTCACGTGTTTTGGGTAGTCGTGATGGCTTGCTAGAGTCCGCTCTTGACTTGTGAGTCATAGAGATGGCTTGCTGCCAATTTCACATGAGGTCTGCTGGGTCACACATGAGCAGGATCAAGATACTATAATGGGACACGAATTAGGGTTTAATTCGTGAGTCACTTTAGTGACGCAATTTAAGACATAGTTTAATGTCTTAGGACATGAAGTCTTGTCTTAAATAAAATCTACATTTGTGATATTTAAATTTGTAAGACAAGTTTAAATATATTAATTGTTAAATAGTTAATTTGATTAATCTGTTTACGGTTGAATTTTTTTTTTTTGGCCAATCATTTACAGTTGAATTCTTATTTTAAATATTAGGGAATAATGAATTGACTAAGTCTCCTAAGAGTTAGGGGATTATTGATTTATTAAATTCTCTAATATTGAAGAATAAGAGGAGGGTGGCGCCTCACTCTTGATTTAATTAATGAAATATGATTTTGTTAATTTGATTTCAAGATTTAAATTTGAATTCAAGATTTGAATTTGAATTAAGATATTAAGGTAATATTTTAATTCAATTTGTTAAGGATATTAATAAGTTGGTTATAACTTCTTAAGAGTTAGGATTGTTGTCTTATTTATTAAATTCCTATAAAACCACTAGGAGGGGGCGAGTTCTTCAAGATTTAAATGCAAGATTTGATCTTGCATTTTGAATTTCAAGAATGCATTTTGAATTTGAAGTTAAGATATTAATGTAATATTTTAATTAAGAATTCAAATCCTCTTGACTCATTCCAACCAATGGGAAGTATGCATTCTGGATTTCAAGATATGATCTTCAAATTTAAATTAAGATTGCATCTTAATCTTGAATTATAATATTAGTGTAATTTTATAATCAAGATTTTGTGATTCCCTAATTTAAGGAGGGATGACTCTTTATAAACACCACAAGTCGCCTAAACCAATAAGAAGAAAAAGAGGGAAGTCGCGTAACCCTAGAGGAAGAGAAGGGAGTTTTCGAACTAACCCTAAACTTAGGGTTTTAGGGGCGATTTGTGTGTGAGGAAGAGAGAGAGGCGAAATACCCTAGAGTGAGTGGCCAAGAAGTTCGTTCTTGGTACTGCGCCACTTGTTCTTGGATATTTCAAGGAGTGTTCTTGAAATACCAAGATTGCAGATCGGTTCCCATAATCTCTTGGAGAAGTGATTGGAGGCTAGCACCTGAGTATCTGCCAAACTGTTCGTGTGGATCACCGGCAGAGGAAGGACACGAGTCTGTGGACTTCTTAGAATTGCGATTTTTCAAAGCAACCGTCTGATTTAGGTAAACGTCTTTTCTCTCTGGTACAAACACAAGTAGTGGATCCTTTGGAGGAGATTATAAAATTTTAATTTTACCTTTTCCGCTGCGTTTTGCTCCCTAATCTCCAACACGTTGAACACTTTTGAGCTTTCTCAAAGATACTTTTGATATTTTTGCTCAACTAATATATTTTTCTTTTTGTCGAGATCTTTCTCTTTTTTTTTTTTTTATATATTGCTAGCTAAATTCACCTTTGAGAGTTGAATTGAAAAGTCCATCTTTATGAGAAGATTTAGAAGTACACCTTAGTGTATAGGCTCAAAGGGGCTAACAAAGGATATATATATATATGGTAACTGGCTAATCTTTGAGATAAAGGGGGCTGAAAAAACAAGTGCCTCTATCATATTAATAATCATCAAATCTAATAAGCTTTAACTAAGAATTAAGACAAGTTCTAGAGAAAACAAAAATAAGAGACTGAATTTCTCTCAAAGTAGTAGATATATATATATATATATATATTATTATGTAGGCTTAACTTCCAACTAGGCTGAGTTTCTCTCAAATTGGTCTATAAAAATCAAACAATACTACTAAACCTAGAAAATTACTTAGATTATTCTAAGGCTATAGAAAACAACTAAGACTAAACTCTTATCACAAATATGAAATTATTCACTCAAAACTCAAAACATATTAAAAATTCGACTTACTCGAATTCTACTCAAAAAGTGAAAAATATAAATGTAGAAAATCTAAACCATACACTAAAAATAGGTGAAAATAATAATTTTAAATTTTAAAATTGTTAAGATTTTCAAAATAGCACCTAAAATTTAAAATTTTTGGGTCAACCAAGATATAAATTACTCTAACTTACTCCTCTCCCTCACACTTAAAACGTAACATTGTTCCCAATGTTAGAATCAAATAGTAGTAAAGAACTAAGGGATGAGTGTGAATATACTCCTCTCTCCCCACACTTAGAAGAATACATTGTCCTCAATGTGAAAGGAAAAGATAAGAGGAAATTTAAAAATTGGAAAATATCACTAGATATTGTTATTTAGATAGATAGATTATTATTATTATTTATTTACTTTTCGTTGTATATTTTTTTCATAAAAAAAACGAAAATGCTTGAGATTATTAAAAATAGAAAATCCAAATAGATGTTGTATTTATGAAAGGTAAATACATAAAAAAACTAAAGAAAATAAAGACTGAAATATAATGACTGAATGATAAATGACAGAATAATAAAAGACAGAATTATAAAATGCAAAACATTAAATTAAACCTAAACTAGACTTAGACTAAACTTAGACTAATCCCTATCGTGTTCTAAATATTGTAGATAGGATATTCTTTTAAGGTTTTCAACCGAGCTTGAAGATGAGCAATTTTTGCTTCGAGCTCCTCTATCTGTTGGTCGAGGCTAGCCTTGTCCTTATCAAGGAGTGAGGATGCATTCGTGGGACCAGGAGAATAGGGAGTAATGTTTGCATCAGGTTCTTTGGTATATAACCCGGGAGGGTAGTGAGGAACGTATTCCTCAGGATCCGCCTCTAAATCGTCACCTGAGATAGTCACATCGAACATGAGTGGTGCTTGAGGCTGATCATTTGGAGGACAATTTTCCTGGGTACTTTTGAATTGGGCAATATCTATAGATCAATAATTATAATTAATATAATTATCGAGAAATCTAGAAAACTCTACGATAGACTATCTAGACAGTAGAAACCTCTCTCAAATCACCTCTAAATCTTATCCCGCAAGCAAAATAATAATTTGGGGTAACGCGGTCATGCTGCGCCGCCGGCCCAAGAGCCGGCGCAAAAAGTTTTGCGGAGTTTTTCAAAAGTGTTGACAAGAAGGCCCCAAATTACCCTTTTGTGCACAAAGACAAGTCCTAAAGTTGATTTTGAGAAAGAAAACCTTTCCTAGAAGTTCCTAGGGAATTCAAAGAAAAACCGTAAAGGCTTACCTTGGATTTGAAGGAGGACTTGAAAAGAGAGGGATTGTAGCTCTCAAGAGAGTGCTCTAGGAGCTTTGGAAGTTAGAGAGGAATTTTTGAGAGTTGTGAGAAGCCTAGAGGGTTGAAGGGGTATTTATAGGGTTCAAAATCTAAGATATTCGTCAAATCCGCGCGATTTAAAATCTAGATTTAAATCAGATTTGGTAGAGTTTAATATCTTGCGCCGACGGCTCATCCAACGGCACAAGAATATCTTGTGCTCGACGTGATCTTCTCGAATATTCTGATCTTTCCCTCTTGGTTTGGCCCTGTTTGGATATCTGAAACACTAAATAAATAGTTAAGTAGCACCTATTTATAAAGTACAATAAATAAACGCTAGTTAATCTATTTTATCCACTTTATTTCACCACACCTTGGTGCAACCCTTAGCATATTAATTGGTCTAATTATAATATATTATTATTATAAACACATCAAAAGAAGGCCAAATAACTTGTTCACTTTTGGGCTGATCATTGGCGCAGAAGGAAAATTTTCCTTCTTGGTCCTAGTGATTGACTCTAACTAAAAAGAAACTAAAATCCTAAGAAAACTAAGAAAAACTAAGAAAACTAATCTAGAACTTTAACCTAAAAGTTCAAGAGACCTAATACCTAATAAACAAATTGGGTTTACGATGTAATCTCCCTTCTTCCTCAACACTTACACGGGACCGTGTAAGTGGGTAGAAGGCATTGTGGAGACTTTTCAAAGAGGCTTGAAAGTCTCTTGTCGGATCTTCAATAGGCGTCCACCAACCCTTCGCAAAGCAATGATTCGTCGGCCACACAAATTATATTACTTGTTTAGATTTTCTTCTCCCTAACATGGTACAACCATCTTAGTTACTACTTAGTGATGAACTTACTAATTACAAATCAATAAGAACACCTAGCGTTATGTTTACAAATCAATTAGACAACCGAGCTCTTAGTTGAATGTTGAACTTGAAAACAATTAAAACAAGAAGAGTAGGAGAAACAAAAATATTATAAATTGATGAAACAAATAAGAACAAGACCTCACAAGTGTTGAAGCATCCAATCCAAACTCACCCTAAGCCAAGATAAGAGAGTTAGCCGCGCAGGGCCATTGAGCACCGAAAATATAAAATATGAAATTCAGCCTAGAGTCTGAGATGTTTTTGTGAAAGCCCTAGGGTTCCTATTTATAGAGCTAACTCTAACTAATTATCCCACAAATCCCTTACAAAATCTTCTAATAATCTCACAAGATGTCTTCTATTGTACGCCTCTTTTAGATTGCAGCTTCGGTGCGTAAGTCTTGGGCAAGACGTATGCAACGTTTTAGCTTGAAACTTCAGAATCTGCATAACCTTTGGGCAAGACGTATGCAACATTTTAGCTTGAAACTTCAGAATCTGCATAACCTTTGGGCAAGACGTATGCAAATCAGAAAGTATCTTTTTATTGTTGATTTCAAAGGATTTTGAGGATCTTTTCATATCTGCAAGGCAAACCAAAGATTTAAACAAGTACCAAATCCTAACTTATAAACATGATATTTACCAAATAAAGAATCAATCTAAGAATATATCACATTTTCAATTTGATTTGAAGATTGAGAGAGAATCCAAAATCTATGATATTTTGGGGGTAAATCTTTAGATATAATATTCAAATATAGATAAAATACCCCCTAAAAGTCTGCCTAAAATCAGACTTATCAATCCTCCCATGACTAAACCTTTGCTTGTCCTCAAGCAAAAACCAAATCTAGCATCAAGCCAAAGCAAAAGATGACCACAACCTATCAATCAAATTTTAAAATTAGAGAAGTTGGCTTCCAACCTTCAAAAAAACATCCCTCTTAAATTATAACATAGCTCACATTAAAACTTTAGCCAAGAACCACACCACTTGTCCACATTTTAATTCACACAACTTTTCCAAGTTTCACAGCAGTAGAATACAAACAATAACAAGGTTTAGATAAACTCTTCTCTTAAAACAGTCCCTATTTAATTTGTCCATTACATTCCCTAAGTTGTCATAATCCTTTTGACGCGAATGCATCCATTTTGACACAGTGCACCCGGTTACTCAGACTTTGACAGACCTTAGAGGGCTACTAGCCTACTCATAATCCACTTGAGGACTCATATGCATTACCGCTTTTTTCGTCCCTTTATGTTATTCTTTTTTTTTTTTTCATTTTTCAAGGCACTTTGTACCTTGGTGGACAGAGGAGTATACAACAATATTTTTTTTCTTTTTTTCAATTTGGACTAAAAAGAGGCATAATAAGAGAAGAGTGAACCCAAACAAAGCTTATTGTAAGACCCTTAGATGTGACTACAAATTAAGCACACAAGCTGAAATTTCAGTTTAATGCAAGGGTGTGTGATTCAAGCTTTAATTCTTAGAGTGACACGAAATAATCAGAAGGGGATACTAAGAGAAGAACTAAAAGCATCTTCTCTAACTAGAAAATTTAAAAATTAAGTTGAAGACCTAACGC
>QANZ01008307.1:0-35700 GCA_003254925.1 Chamaecrista fasciculata
TTATTATTGTGATCATCTTCTTACGATTTGGAAATGTTTCATATAGCTTGAAACTACATATGAATAAATTTTCATATGATTAAATAAAAATGACTAAGTCACATGTAATTGAAGTTTCATATATTTAAGTAGATGGCTTGAAGCCATATTATGTTTTGATTCAACTTTATTGAATCAATTATTGTATGAGTAAACTACTAAATTGGTCTCTGGATTATTGACTCGCTGACAGATTGGTCCCCGAATTTAGGAAATTGACAAATAGGTCCCTAAATTTTTCTAGCGAGTCAAATAGGTCCCCAAATTTTTCTAACATTTGTCAAATAGATCCTTCTGTGCATGTTATTCGGGGACCTATTTGACTAACGTTAGAAAAATTCGGGGACCTATATGTCAATTTCCTAAATTCGAGGACCAATCTGTCAGCGAGCCAATAATCCAGGGACCAATTTTATAGTTTACTCATTATTGTATTCTTGCCAAATATTAGTGCATTGAAAGGTTATTGCACATGTTGATAATTTATTAAGGGCAATAGTTTGGTTCTTTGGCTATTGAAGCTGTATAATATCACCTTTGACGACTAATAGACTTTGGCTATTGAATTTGTGTAATATCAGTCTCGAAGGCTAATAAACTTTGGCTATTGAAGCTGTATAATATCAGCCCCGAAGGCTTAGACTTTGGCTATTGAAGCTGTCTTATATCAGGCCTAAAGGCTAATAGTTTAACTATTGAAATAATCTTATAATATCAGCCCCAAAGGCTTAGACCTTGGCTATTGAAGCTGTCTTATATCAAGCCTAAAGGCTAATAGTTTAACTATTGAAATAATCTTATAATATCAGCCCCGAAGGCTTAGACTTTGGCTATTGAAGTTGTCACAATTAATCTTGTGAAGTGTTTGATATATCAAAATTATTAAGATTGAGTCTCTTGTAGAGACGGTGTTTGATATATTGATATTGCGTCTCCAGAAGAGACGAGAGTGATAATATGTCAATTATTAAATGAGACTGTCATTGATTTATTTTGGCAAGTGAACCTAAAGTTCACAGTGCATTTATTCTGATAATGATTAATTTTCTCTAAAATAAAGAGAATTGAAAAATCTCACAAAGATACTCTGGAAGAGTAATAATATATACTCTAGAAGAGTGAGATTCTCATATTAACAAGATTATATTTCTTGTCGTAACCCTGTAGTGGTTTAAAATTTGGATACTATTAAAGTATGACATCAATAAACTCAAGGAAAATTTGAGTATATGATATGAATGAGTTCTTACATTTTGGTATCTCAATGAATATGAGATAGTTCCTGAAGAACTAAATATGATATGGTTCCTGAAGAACTGAATATGAGATAGTTTCTGAAGAACTAAATATGAGATAGTGCCCAAAGAACTAAATCATTTTATTTTTTTTTATTTATCTCCTTTATTTCTTTGAGATAGAATATATATATATATATATATATTCTATTATCCATTGTTAATTTGGTTAACAATTTATATGTTAATAATGTATTCTTTATTTCTTTCATCCTTTTCATCTATCTTTATATGATTTCTTGTTTGAATATAAATTATGCATCCATCGTATTGTATGTCATACGATCAAATATCTTGTTGAATTATATCAAGCTTTCCTGAAGGAAAGAAAAATGTTATGGAGGAAAAAGTAAATATAATATCGGGCATGCGATCGTATGCTCCAGAATAACCATTCAACTTGTACTATATCTGTATTAGTACAATTAAAACATGTGTTGTTACAATTAAAAATTGTGGACCTGAAGTGTCACCTTGTGGACATGTCAATCCACTTTGTTCAAATAAAAAGATTGAGCTCAAGTTTTGGATTATTCCATTAAGAACATTTTATAATGCTGGTAAATTTATATCCCAAGTTTTAAAGGGCTATTATATGCTAGTTGGGATAAATGTGGTACATCATGTTGTTTATGTCCAAACGGTAAATGGTCTTGTTGAATAATTAAATTCTTGATGAGAACATATCAATTTATATGATGCAACACTTGTACGCATTAAACTAATAACGTATCGTAAATTCTCCCCTATGCAATTGGCTTTGGGTCAGGAGCCGAATATTTCTCATTTAAGAATTCTTTGGGTGCTGGATTTATATTGCTCCACCATGTGAATCAAAATGGGCCCCAACAAAAATTGAGAATATAAGTTGTGTATGAATCCCGTTAAATTATTAAATATCTTAACCTCCTGAAGGGAGATAGTTCATGACATAATTTGTCAATGAAATTAATTTTTCAGCATTAGGGGAGAAAGAAGATAGCTGGAAAAATGAATTAAAAGGAATGCATGGTTATTATATACGTTTGATCCTCATGTGAACTTGAAGTTCAATGAATAATTTTTTTGANGAAAAATCTCCGGAAGAGATTTAGGTACCTGAAAGTGAAGAAAATAATGAGATCTCAATATGTTTATTATTGCCAAAGTATGGAACCGACATTAAAATATTGTCGACAAAGTATTTATATTAAATATAGCGCTACAAATTATAAAAATATTGAGGATCATGAATAACATTTCGTCAGAGTGTCGACGATAAAAATTGGCCAAAATTGAAAAGAAAGGATCCAAGATGAGTAAAATTCACTCGAGAAATGTAGAAATTTGTGGACTTGAAGTCCACAGACATGACGGTGTACAGCCAACATGATGGTGTACAACCAGTTGAATATAAATAAGTCTTTGTGCGAAAAGGAATGAGCAAATTAAAATTTTGAGATACAAAGACTAGAAATTTATTTTAAGGAGTTTAATACTCCTATAGTGGATGCAATTATTTTTTAATATATAATCTGACTGTTTATAAAAGGCTTTGATGTCCAAATATTTGAAGATGTGAATTTAGTAGGGTACAAATGAGTTTGAGTAAATGAAAATGAAAGGATAAAGTTGTAAGACACAAACTCAAATGTCTCACATTGACTATGTAAAGACATATTCTCTGGAGATGGATGCAACCCCCTTCAAATATTTTATTAGTCTGGTATTGTATGAAAATTTTGATATGCATATAATGATTATGGTTATAGTCCATTCATATGGCTTATTGGACAATGAAATATGAAAATCCCTAAAGGATTATATGAAGCATGCCATATGTCTTGTTCAATAAGGATGAATAAAATCATACATGGGTTTTGAAATAAAAAAAAAAACCTGGACATATGTGGTACACTTGTCTCGAGAAATATTATTTAAAAGATATCAAAATGTGTAATCAATACTGTGTATATTTATTATTGTTGGAACTCCTGAAGAGTTCAAAATATGGTAAAATATTGATAGTTTTGCAAGAAAAAGCTTGCAAATATAAAATTTTGTCTCATATTACTGATTAAGTAAGTATATTATAATAGTGAAGTTATTACTCATACTATATGGAAAGTATATTAAAATAGTTTCACATAGAAAAGGTTCATGGACTGGGTGCATCCATGATGATTAGATAAATCATTTGAAGTTATACAGTATCCTTTTAACCTCAAATGAAGATGAAATTCTTTGGTCTCGTAGTACTATATCTTCATATTATTAGTGGATTAATCATTAATGTTTTCAGTACACTTGCTAGCGAGATATAATTCTTCATGACAAGGAATGAAAAATATTTTAAAGAAAGTTTTATTTTATTTAAATAAATTTAGTTGATCATTCCTTGATGATGTAGATGCTAGTTTATTATCTGATCTTCAGAGATAATGTATAAGGCAATTCAAGAATGTGTTTAGTTGAGACTACTAATTCAACACATCCAGAAGATGCGTAATTTGTTATTGCAGGAAAATGTGTCAACTTTATTGTATGAAGATAATATGACATGTATAGCAAAACGACATAGAAGTTCAACAAGTTTGGTCTAGTGATAATTTAGCTATGGAGGCATTGCCAATTGTAGCATTTGAGAAATTGGTTTATCAAATTGGAATGTGTCAATTAAAAGAACCTTAGTGATGTTATGATGAGGGAGAGATACGTGTTGTACTCTTTTTCCCTTCGCCATGGTTTTGTCCCACTGGGTTTTCTTGGCAAGTTTTTTAATGAGGCAGCTTGTAATACGTATCAATAAATTGTGAATATTCAAGGGGGAGTGTTATAAATAATAATGTTTGTGAATATCCACAATTGACTTTTGATATTCTCCATGTTTAGAAGTTAGAGTTTTCTCTGTAGTTTCCCGTGTACATCAATATGATCTTATCCCTTCATTATGTACATTAAGTTAGTACATCTCCCTTATAGATCCTTTAGCTTATAAATAGAGGCTTTAGGTGTTGATGTAAAGTTGATGATATTAGTTGAATGAAAGAATCACTCTATTCTCTTACTTTTCTCTCTACTTTGAATATCTTTGTTTTTTATATTTTATAACATAATGCAAGTTGCATAACATAATTAAGCTTTAATTATGGTTTTTCTCACCTAATTTTACAAGAAAAAAAAAAAGGACCCCGGAACATGGCAGAATCATGCATATATATTATAGTGATGATTGTTCATGATATCGTAGATGAAGCAATCCAAATAATAGGATTAAGTTTGACCTTTTTTTTCTTATGGTAGTTATAAATGTCATAATTAATGATTGGCGACCCATTACCATTTTGATACTCTTAATTGATGTTTATCCGTTTCTTAAAGCACAAATAAGCCAAACATCATCAATATTAGAAGTCATAATCTTGGATATTTTATGATAACCCAATCCATAAGATTGCTTGACGTTGATGTTTGATGATGAATATATACGTATAGTCGCCATTTTTGTCACTCCAAATTAAATGCCTCTCTTATCCATTTGCTCAAATTGATAATTTTTTTTAATTTTTCACTATTTTTTAAAATTTTTAATTCTTATAGCAATCTTTGAAGTGTACAAAGAAAAATTAAGAAATAACTCAAAATAATAATTATTAAATGAAAATTAAATATATTATATTAGTATTAATTATGCTTTTTTAACTCATAAGTCTTATCCATCATTCTACGTGTTAAAAAAATATATATTTCAAAGAAAATATAATTTAATTTTTATAAAAAAAAGTATTTATATTCTCTTTCTTACATGATTGATAAAGTAATTTTTTATATTTTTGCTCTATTATAGTAATAGATTGTATATTTATATATATGTGTCCCATATTTTGTCTTCATGAATAAAATCTATATAACGAAGGTATATATATATATATATCTTATATTAATTGATTATGTGAAATATGGTCTAGATCTTTTTGTAGAATACTAGAATCTACAGATTCAATGATCACATAAAAAACAATAATGATGATAAATGGAAGTATGAAAAAGGAGTGGCATCTTTAAACGTACGAAAAAGGGCACATTCTTCCAATTTGGACACTTTTGGATGAGAGATTTGTATATATAGTCATGCTTGTTGCTTGAACCTAAAACATTGACCACAAACACAGCACTCATTCATTTCTCAATTATTCTTCTTCTTCATTCCTCTCTCTTTATATATATATATATATATATAATCCTTTCAATCCCTTCATTTCTCTCATACAATATTATTATCATATACTAATTAAAGCTTAGATCTTTTTCATGGAGATGAACTCAGATCGTGGGATGTTGTTCGAGGCCGACGATGATGATGTCTTCTATGCAGAAATTAGAAGGCAAATTTTGAAACTAACAACTGAAGAAGAAGAAGAAGAAACAGAAGAATACAACTTGGGTTTCAATCGGGTCAACCCAATAATCACTACTCATGGAGTTTCAATCGGGTCAGGTCATGGGTTTCAAAGTGGGTCACCACTTGGAAGGCATTTTTGTTCATTTGAAGCTTACAACATTATTAATGGTGGTGGTTCATCTTCATCACCTCCTGTTTGGCTTGTTAATTTGTGGAAGAATGGTAAAGGCACTGGGGTTTTCATTCCTCAAGTTGTCAGATGCAGGAAAAATGAGAGACAAGGTAATTTTTGTTTGAGTGATCTTACCTTAAGCCTTTAAATTCATCTTACAGGTCAAAGTGAAAATTGGATCTCCTCTTTTGCTTAATTTTCAATTTGTTTATGTATCTTTTTTCTTTTGTATTTTCAATCTTATATTGTTGGGTTATGTCTCAATTTGGTCTCATATTTTTTGGGTATGTTGGAAAATTGTTTTTATATCTTTGCAAAATGTTTTATTTGTTAGTTCTACCTAACACAAATATATATGATCAATTTTACACCTCCCTCAAATATGAGACCAAATTAGAACACATAACGAAGATATGAGACCAAATTTGCAAAAAAAGAAAGAGACCAAATGGACCTGATTTAAAAATGTGACCAAAAGTACATAAAAAAAATACAAGATCAAATTAAAAACTGAACAAAAATATAAAATCAAATTTGCACTTTAGCCTAAAATATATTTCTAATAATTGTGGATTAAATATTAATTATGAGATAAATTTAAGACAAAATAGATTTTCTTTCTTTTTTTTTTAATTAATTTTACGCATGACATTTTACTGGGACTACACTAAATATGGATCAAATCATGTCTTGTCATGTTACGTTACTAGATCCAGCATCAAAATCAATGTAAATATTTGACTTTTCCCCTCAAATAATGGAATCTTTATGACTGATGGTAATTTTGAATCTTGGCAGGAAGAATGAACAGCAGAAGGAAAATATATAAACCAGTCATGAACAAGAATTGAATTTGATGAAGCAGACACCTCATAGTGATCCTGATTAGAGAAGATGAACAACATTGCAGATTAAGATTGAGCATAATAGGCAAAATAGCCCTTACAATAGTTTGTAAACTTCTGATTTTGTGTTTGAATGTACATATCACATACCATTAATTGAAGGCAGAAGTTAAAAAGGAATATTTTTATGGTCCATTTGAATCCAAATCATCAATTAGTAAAGTCAAGTGCTTTTTTTTCAAAGCTATATTTCATTACTTAAAAGTTTGTCAAAAAGGGTGGAGAATGATTATGCATACAAACCTAAGGATTCTCTGCTTTTACATGCAAGACTTGCAAAATAACAACCTCTTGAAGGGTTATATATATAATATACAGAGAAGAGAATATTTCTGTCAATGGTTGAAAACTTGTACATATCAAGATGGTGATGAATCATTAGGCCATTGACTTGAATCCTAAACAAAATTAGATTATATATATCAGCAGCTACCAAATCCTAGGGATTATTTCTCAGTTATTCAAGCACATTCAAGATTTTCTAGACTTGCAATAACTCTCAGTGGTGAGTTACAATTAAGAAGAAAAATAGTCCCTAGCTATTCTCTAGGGCGGGCTAACCATAATGAACTAAGTGCCCGGAGCCGCGAAAAGTAATCGTTTATGATGAGGAGGGCCCGGGCAGTTTGCCGGGTGGTCAGGATTCTTTGCAATTGTTGCAGAGTTTGTTGCCTCAAGAGGTCAGCCTGAGAAAGTATACTTGGGATGTAATTCATAAATAGATAAAAGAATGAAATTTCACTATGTTCAATTACTAAAATGCTAGAGAAGTCAAGTGAATAAGGGACCAAAAAAAGATAATACAAGCCTTTAACATTCATTCATTTCCTCACCTGACGATGAAAATTCTCCAATGTAGCAAGTTTGCCCATTGCAATAGCCATCTGACCCATATAGTCAGCGACATTTCCCGAACCGGCAGGTCCGAGGGAGGACGAGGAAACTGTCTCCATAAGCGATTGTTGCAATGCTTCCATGCCTTGTGTTAAAGCATCCTCAGCCTGCAAAGAAGATTTCTGTAGATTACTAATACCCAGCAATTGCTGCCCCGTTAACGGCTCTAGGTGGTTGCTTACTACCTGAAAACAAAAACCGAAAAGTGTCAAGACAAACAACATACTTGATGACTATTTATAGCAGAACAAGATGAGGTTACTTGTGAGAAAAGGAATTGGTTGGTTAGGCAATTTTTACTTTGAGAAGTTCGGATGATCGGAATCCGCCAAGCCACATGAAGCATCTTTCTGCTGGTGTTTTCCACATACCGTATAACATGTGGATTACATCGGCTTTTGCCCCTTCGCTCTTTAACCTAAATACTTCGTCATAATGTGCCATGACACCATCAACAACGTGATGTAGTTCTGCGTCTCCCATTTGAGAATTAATGGCCGATCTTAGGTCATTGATCATCTGTTGATGCTCATCGACCCATCGTGCATAGTCCATATCGAATGCTAAGGCACCTGAGAGAGTTCAATGCATCATCTAGGTCACATCCACTACTGCTATTGCACAAATTCTCAACACACAAGTTCAACAAAACCACATAGGCCTAATTCTTTGTACAAAAGCTTATGCAAGGAGAAACAAGTATGTACAAGTAATTGATGCATATTCTTCAACAGCAAATACTAGTCACAATATAGGTTTCAAAGAAACAAGTTGAGACATTAGTAAAAAGGAAGATTGAAGTTAATACTAATACTATGAAAAAATGAAAACTTATGCAAGGAGGAACAAGTATGTACAAGTAATTGATGCATTTTTGCCCTAAATGTCATGTAAAAGTATATCGAGAGTGGATTTGCTGAAGAATGGATTCTCTAAATTACATGAACTGTTCCTCATGAATTGTGAGGATTTACCTTCAAAGCCTCCATTCATCCTTCTCTCTCCCACTTTCTCTCTCTCTCTCTTTCTTCCTCTCATACTTTACCTAATTCAACCACAATAACACCTTCGCCGAACCCTTTCGGCTACCCAACATCATTGTTCGAGTTCGCAGGAACTACTAATTCATAAATACTAAATACAATTCCTCACATGATTGGATGAGGATTGAGGATCCTTCCATCTATTTGCCTAATTTTTAACACAAAATCCCAAGATTATGCAATGCCAAGAAAGACACTAGCATAGTCTTCTACGAATGTTTACGGTCGAAAATAATGCTCGATGAAGCTTATTACTTACCATTTCCAACCATGGATCGACCATGATCCCCTGGAAATCCATTTGCAACATGTACTCCCTTGCATTAGAAAAATAGCAACTAGTGTTAATTATTATCAAAACTAATTTCACTTTCAAAATATTAAGTGGAAGAAATTAAATCTTTCAACTTTCTTATACCTGCTGACGAGCTCGTTGAAGCTCTTGCTCAAGTTGTGCAAGCCTTAGCCGACTGTTCTCCAAATGCTGTACATAAGCCTATCATCCAAAACCAAAAACCTAATAATCTTTTCAAATATGTCCCTCTTATTAATCTCTAAGACATCATATAAGTCCCTTTAAGCATCGAAGATTTGTAAGACATAGCATATGTGCAGACATAACACATGTATCATGTTGAATTCAAAAACATATCTTAAACTCAAGCAATATTTAATTCATCCTTTAGAGTTCAGAGTTCAAAGTTATTACCTTTTTCCTTAACCGACTCTTCCTTGCAGCCTCACGATTCTGAGCTAGCCTGCGAAGAGTCTAGAAAAACAAAATCATTCATGGCAAAAAAATTATATATATATATATATATATATATATCAGTGACGATGATGAAGATCGAATTGGTCTTCAGCTCAAGAAAAGAAGAGAAAATAAAATATATTTTTATCCCTGACTTTGCTCTAAAATTTCAATTTAATACCTAGTAGATATTAGAATAACAAATTTCTAGTAAACTAACAATTAAGTCCTTGATAGATGACTGGATTGACAACATGGTCCCTAAGAGATTGGAATGTACAGTTTGGTCCCGGAAAGATTAAGATGATATACTAATTAATCTATAAAAACGACTAATAAGTACACTATTTTGATTTTTCAAGGATTAAATTATGTATTTCAACCTTTCAGTGCTCAAATTATTGGACCAAGTTGTCAACCCTGTAGTCTTTCATAGACCAAATTGTTATTTTTTGTCTAACTTTGTTTTTGTTTTTATAAATTTAACTATTTAGTCAATAAATGTATTTCATCCGTGAGACTAAATAGTTAAGGACTTTGGCCAAAAAAAAAATAGTTAAGGACCAAAAACTGCAATTCCAATGTTAAAGGACTAAACCGTAGTCTCAAAATAAACCTAAGGACTAAAAAGTAGAATTTCTCCAAAAAGAACCAACCTTTTGGTCTTCAGCTCTGGCCTTTGGTTGATGATCTAAGGATTCCACAGACACAAGTCCCTGAACTCTATTACACTAAGTTAAAAAAAAAAAAAACCCAACAAACATGAATATTAATAATAATAACCCAAAAGATATTATGAATTATCTCATTCATAAACGGCATAAATTTTAAATTTTTCGTACACCCACATGGATTTTATCATCGCCGTCGACATCAGTGGACGTGTCAGTGTGTTGGCTATTGTCTACCATACCAGAATCACCCCAATTCTCAATATGCCCACTCGCCAACGGCACGCCGGCGCCGCCACTTCCGCCGCCGCCGACGGCGGCGGCCGGTGATTTCTGGTACATGAGATGCTGCCCTGTGTCGAGAATCTCCGACGACCCAATGTTCTGTAAAAAAAAACTCTCTTGAGAAAAAAACTTTTTAGACAGAAATGGAAAACACAAAAGACGAAAAAGAAAAAGAGTACCGAGTTCAATGCCCCGTATTGCAAGTTAAAAGGAAGAATAGCGACATTGCTCGATTTCACTGTGTACATAGAACCTGCCATGAATTTTAAATTCTTAAGTTTCAGAAAAAAAAAAGTTAATATTTTTGTGTGTGTATATAGATATATATATATAGAGAGAGAGAGAGAGAGAGAGAGAGACTTGAGCTTAAATCAACAGCATCGTCATGTTGAAAGGGAGTTGATGAATGATGATGATGAAGCTCTCCAAGATCCGAGAATCGCGTAGGATTTCGGCTAGTGTCATCTCCTCTGTTTCAAAAACAGAGAAACAGAGCTTTTATTTTTTTTCATTTTATTTATTTTTGCAATACCAAATAAACCAACCCATTTCACAAATAAATAAATAAATTTTGATGATACCGAAGAAAGAAGGAAGGATGACAATCGAGTTGTTGCTGAGAGCTCGAATGAACAGTCTTGAAGCTTTGCATACTTTGATTTTTGAGATTTTTTTTCTTCACTAAAACTCTGTTTTGAGAGGTTTTTTCTTTTTTTTTTTTCTTGTGGATTGATTCTGTGGGTTTCCCGGGAAACAAACAGTATCAGAGAAATGGGTTTGTTTGAATATGAAGAAGAAGGAAGAAAGAAAGAAAATGAGTGAGGTAGGTTGGGAAGTGAAGAAGGGAAGATCTTGATGTATCTTTAAGGAGAGGATAGCGTATCAGTACGGTTCCTTTTGTTTTGTTTATAATATATATATATTAGTTTTGATGAATATTTTATATTATGATATTATTTATATTTTTATTTTGAAGGAAACAGGCTTTTTTATTATTGCTTTCTGACTTGGGATTTTAGTTTCCCAACACATACAGTTTTTACTCACTCCACAAAAAAAAATACTAAAAGAATACACAAATCACACACACAGTTCAAAAACCATCCTCAATCTGCTTCTGTAATTTCTCCCCCTATGCTACACGTCGCCTTCTCATTCTTCTTCATTTATTATTATCATTATAATAATAATTTTTTTTTGTTGGTAGAATATAAGAATTATTCATAGGTGTTTACAGTCTTAAACATTGTAGTATTCAATGTTTTATAAGCATCGTATATAGGTTGTGTTGTTGGATTCTTGTTGCATAATAACCTGAACTTGGCCACTCGTGCATGCAGCATTAGGATTAAGAAACCTTAAACAATTAGTGAAAAATTGACCTTTCAAGTGTCCCTAGAGATGTTTAGCTTACATGGCCCTGCTAGATCAACTTGTGATTGGTTAGAATAATATTTATTTTCTATTTTATGAATGGTTAAAACTTCAGATTGATCCCAAATGTATGTGGTAAATTTTAATTTGGTCCTATATATTTTTTTATTTCTCAAATTAATCAATACTTATATGTAGTTATATCTCTCTTGTTTTAAATACAAATACGACGAATCCTGTTGAAACCATTAGCAAATTAGTCACAAAACTATGTATTAACTCTTAAAGAGTTCTTTCTCTGCACAGTTGAAACCATTAGCAAATAAGGTCTAATCTCGTTTGGAAGTATGTTAAGAACCAATTTAAAAAATAATGAAAATATATATGATCAATTTTAAGCAAATAAAATATTTATGACTAATTTGAGATTTATCCCATACATTTTAAAACAATTTGAAATTTTAAACTTTTATAAATAATATCTTATATTTGAGTTTTATTATAAATAATTGCTTTTAAATGTGTTTTATTTTTATTATGAGATCTTTCATTTAAATGAAAATTAGGAGTGGGGTGAAGTAGGGTAAGATGGTTTAGGAACATTGATATTGATTGTGTATTTAATTAGTAAATATGATGAAGTAGAATAAGATGATTTTTAAATTATTCTAAATCACTCAAATGTTTATTCCTTCATAGCCCAAATCGATATGTGTATATGTGTATGATGTTTTAAAACTTTAACAACTTTTTTTTAACCTTATTATATTTTTAAATTTTTATGAACTTTAAATTTTAACCATCTTTATATACAAGATTAATCATCTCTTTTCATCATTTTATCATTTTATGCATGTCTAATATTTGGTAACTAAACAATATGTTACCAAAAATACATATTTTTTTAAAATTATTTTAAAAACGAATAAAACTAAATATTAATCATAAAATTATTTTTCTGATTAATGATATTATAGATATTCTTAGTAATAAATTTTATATAAATTTGTGGTTTTATTTTTTGAAGAGTTTTCTTTTAAATAGTGAAAAAAATTTATCTCTTTGTTAACTCATTTATTATGACATATACAAATAAAAAATAGTTTATTTCAATTATCCAAGTAAAAAAGAGGTAAAAACTAGATAAAATCATATTTTGGAAATTAAAATAAAATAAATATTAAAGCTTGAGGACCATAATAAAGTAAACAATAATTCTAAAATTGAAATTGAAATGATACTAATTTCATAATTTGAAGAACAAAAATATAAAAAGGCCCTTCAAGGATGCATATAATATAGAAAGAATAAATATATTTATATATATATTTATATTTATATTAGCTAAAAGGTAAAGCCCCATTAACCAAAACCAAATCTTATCTTATCTTATCTTATACTTTAACAATCTAAAATAATCTTCTGCCATGTGTCATCTTTTGGTGGAGAGTAGCCTTCTTTATCAATTCCTCACTCGCAATAATATAGTGACACGTGTCTTTCTTTTTTCTTTTTTCCATTTTTTATATTTTCCTTAAATTCTGCCACATTCGCGCTCAGAATAACATTCACGTTAGAAATTTGAATCTCAAACGTAGACCAAAATGAAAAACCCATTTCATTTCCCCTTTTCTCATTTCTTCCGACATCTCTCATTTGGATTTCATCTTCCTCATCTCACCTTCTTTTTCTTCTCCCCTCCCATCTCACCATTCCGACGCCAAATTCCATCTTCCTCATCTCACCGGCTTCTTCTTCTTCTTCTTCTTCTTCTTCTTCTTCTTCTTCACAAAAGCTCCATTTTCCTCTTCTTCTCTCCCATAAACCCTAACTTCACACCCTGCACACGACCATCGTCATTTTCCTCTTCTTCTCTCCAACTTTCTCTTGGCGATTTCTGGGTCTAACTTGGGAATTTTGTGTTGGGTTCTGATTTTGGCATTTCTTTTCAATCTTCAAACTTTCCGGTCACGTACGTCTTTGTTTCCGGCGAAGATGTTGCAATGGCCATAAGTTAGTGTGTTTTGTTGTGAATGTTGATTGATTGCTGAATTTGTTTCCTTCATTTGATAAATCGTGCTGTCATTCTTCTGGCCAAAAAGGAAGTCCAGATTCAAAATCTGTATTGGTAGTCATTCATTCATTCATGTAAGGCTTATTTACACTTTTGGTACCTGTAGTTTTATTACAGTTTAAACTTGATCCATTTAGATCAGAAGAAGACAATTGTTGCCATTTAGTTTTTTTAATGCAATCTAATTTTACTATTCTATGACATCTGCATCCAAAACTAAATGCCAAATGTAACTGTTGATTGATTTTGAGGCCCAACCTTAATGTGAGCTAATGATATTGAATGAATAAATAATATCAGAATTAGCATATTTTTAAGTTTTGATATCAAATTTTATATGTTAATGTACAAGACGGGAGTTTGATATCAAACTTGATTTTGATCCTCTTCTAATATTAAATCTCAATACAAGGGTTTGGGCAGGCCTATAGTATATCTATGTTTCAAGCCCAGAGGATAAATTAATGTAGATTGGAAAGTTCATGAGGCATTGGCAAGCAGTGCTATGTCAAGGTGGTTGTTGGTTTCTTGGTTTTGTGAATGTAGAAATAAACATGTCAACTATTTTGAACAGTGCACCATCTCCTCCGTTCTTTTGCTTTGTAGAGTCGTTCAAAGCCACCAAGCCGCCGACCATCCTCAGGTCAACTTCAGCCACGACCACCATTCCTTCTCTTCTCCTACAAAGAACGCAGGCAGTCGATTCGAGGTATATGAATCTCTCTTCTTCTCTGTCTAATTTTTGCAGATTAATACTTCAATGTTGATGACTATGTTTGTTCAATTTCTGAGATGAAAGCTTTTTTACTTCTCTTTCTCTTAGTTGGGTTTACCATTTTTTGCAATTGAATTCTAGAATTTGCAACTGGATCAAGTATGTATCGAAGATATCTCAACCGGTGACCATAGTGAGAGAACCTCAACTAAACTAAATTGGATAGATCATAGATGTTTAAGATTGTGACTTGATGCTTCTAATATGATAATTTATACACATTATATATACATGTTTTGATTTGTTTTGTCTAGCCTCCTCTATATACATGTTTCTGGAGCTATTCTCAGTTTTGTGTAAATTTGAGAACTTTGGCATTATGTTAGTTATTTTCTAATGTTGTTAGAAGGTCACATTTCTCTATTCTCCTCTTCTTTTTTTCTGGCTCATATATGGTGCCCAAGTTATTGTGACATTCGGTTTGACCCACATTGCTTTAGTTATCAAGTTGAGTTGATCGTACATCTCCAAACTTTATGCACTCAAGCCTATAGAAGTTTCAACTCCATAATCTTTGATCCCATTAACCCAGCACAATAGAAGTTTCAATCTTTATGCACTCAAGCTTTAAAAATATGCTACTGTTGTAACAACCAGACACATATGTAAGTAAACTATTATGCAATTTCTGTTAGCATTTGAATGATGGATCAACATCATGTTTTTTTTTTTGTTTACACATATTACTTGGTCTTGCATTTTTTTATATACGAGGCTAGAAATGATGGAAGGTATTATAAAATAAGTTGGGAAAATAGAGCTTGGCTTGGCTTGCACTTGCATTTGCATACACCATCTTTAGGCTATAGTTGTGTTAGAATATCTGAATTTTTTTATCAATAGAAGGAATCAGTAAAGAGTGAAGACATTATTGACAATATAAAGTATTGGATGAGGCAGTAAATGTAGTTGCCTTGGCCCATGATCAAGGCTTTTGGCTTTCATGATGGGGCTGGTGCAGCTGTGCAGGGTTGTGTATGGGTCTTTGGCTTTCATTTCCTGTTGGTTGCTGTTATAATTGATTGAGAAAAACTGCTATGATTTATTAGTCTGCTGCCACGATTGATTAATATAAGTTGTGGCTTATCCTTCTTAGTTTCTCTTGCTGTGTATATAGATGTTTATTTATATCCAGAATTGGGAGGAAGCAGCAACTTTACAAGATTTACAAGCAGAATTGAAGAAGAAGATGGCTAAAAGATCAGATTTTGCACATAAGCTGCTTGATGATTTGAGGCTTAGAAAAGAAAGAATGAATAATGTTCTCAGAAATCAAGCCAATCCCACCAGCTTCCTCTAGGTATATTCATATATATTGAGATTCATTCTCACTTCTTTTTGGCAAATAATAATGAAGCTAGAATTGTGTCTGAGTATACTATATACTATATATATATATATATGACTATAATTTCATTTCTGTCACGAAAACAAGTCTCAGTGTGTTGTAATTAGGCACTAAAAACAGATGATTCCATTGTTCTTCTCTGTAATTTTCTTGGAAAATATTATTTAGTATAGAGTAAGCTTATTTTTAAGTCCCTAAATTTGTCTCAAAATTGTGATTTAGTCTTATGGTATTGGAAAATAATAACTTTTTGGTCCTTTTCTTTGTTACAAATGTTAACTATTTAGTCCCTCAAATATTATTTGTGGGGATTGAACATTTGGTGTTTGTTAAAAGAAAAAAAGGAACCAAAAACTATATTTTCACTAGCCAGGGACTAAATTGTAATTTTGGGACACATTTAATGATTACCAAGCAAGTTTTCTCACCATCTTCCATGTCTATGTTGTAATTTTTCCTGGAGCTTCATTTTTTGTCATAGTGCTAAATTTCTGTCAAATGCTGTAACCACATCAGTGGAGTGGCTTTTAATTCGTATTGGTCATCACCAAATTCAAATGACAATGAGGAGTGTTAATTTGATGATTCAAGTTAATTTCTTGCAGCTGCTTCTGCATTTCTTTGTTACTTGATAAAGCTTATTTTTACTTTGTAAATTTCTTTGTTACTATGATAAAGCTGCTTCTGCATTTGTTTGTTTCTTGCTCCAGTCCACAAGCAATTGACCAAAATATGACTGACTTTACATAGCACATTCTCATATCTCATCAAACAAAAAGTACTCTACAAGCTGATACTTATTTTTCCTCAGATCCGAACAGGAAGTACTCTACATAGCACATTCTCATATTTCACCAAACAAAAAGTACCAAAATTTGATTATTTTTTGCCCATCCATGTATTTCTGGTAGGCTCTAAAAAATATATAACCTTGACCCCCCCTTTTGTGTATTCTGTGTTTAGCATCTCTGATATTTTTTGTCAAGTCAGTCTAAACTTTGCTGGTGGTGCATCTATGATTTTGAGACCTCAGGACTACCTCTAAAAGTTCATTTTAGTCCCTCCAGAAATCTTAAAGGACTTAAATGCAAGAGATAAGACTTTATGTTATGTTAGATTATATAGAAGCTCCTTATTTATTTAATTTTTACAGAGTAGCATATAGTAAAAGATATCAGGCTTCTTATTTATTTAATTTTATAATTTCCTTTTTCATACAAGTAATACATGTTAGGAATTGTGCCCTAGGGCCAATCCTCCTTTATATATGTTATGAACATATGGATTAATTTATAGAGATAAATTAATGGTTTTCACATTATTAGCATGTTTACTGTGATTACGTCCATGATTAATTATAAGATAATTAATCTAAATCTGTCCCTGATCGATTGTTTTCGTGGGAGCGAAAATGAACTAAGATCAGCATGACCTCAGTGCATAGGGATGCACGCACTAGATGCTGGAATGAGAGTCATGGTGCAATTACGTAAGGGGTTACGAGTTGCTGGACTGACCCGGAGAGTCCTGCATGGGTTTAGTCATCAGCTTGCCTCTCTTGTACGCCTGTCACGACGCCTTAGACCTGAGGTCATCATTATTCCGGCGTTGCAGTTGTCAGACTTTGGCTTAGTCTAACGTTGCCCGTAGCAGGGTAGCCATAAGGGCTAAGTACGGGTTTGGTTGATTGCCGTGCTGAGGAATGTGGACTGACCAAAATTGGGATTTTGTTCCCCATTAAATTGGGAGATATCTTACTGGCGCCCTCGATGAGTCTGTCCAGGAAAAGGGTGTGGCCACTCAATATATGGGACTTACTCAAGGAATCGAGAAAGTAAAGGTTTGGATCATGGATGACTTTCCCGTGCCTGATCCATGACCAAGATATCGCAGAACAATAGGGTCGGTGCCTAGGAGGTACGAAGGTTAAAATCGGTTCTGGTAACGATCGATCAACTCACGTGTTTTGGGTAGTCGCGATGGCTTGCTAGAGTCCGCTCACGACTTGTAGGACATAGGGATGACCTACTGCCAACTTCACGTGGGGCCTGCTGGGTCACACACGAGCAGGATTAGAACACACCTTTTAAGGGACACGAATTAGGGTAATTCGTGGGTCACTCCGTGGCCTAATTTAAGACACAGAGGAAATGTCTGGGACATTATGTCTTGTCTTAAATTTTCTACAGTTTAAATAATTGTTAAATGATTAATAGAGATTAATTATTTACAATTTAAATATTAGGAATAATAAATCAAATAATTCCTAAAAGTTAGGAGATTATTGATTTATAAAATTCCCTAATATTTTGCTTGAGGGTGGCGCCTCATTTTTTGGTGATTTAATTAATAAAAATGTTTTATTAATTTAAGTCATGGATTTGAATTTGAATTTGAGATTCTAGATTTGAATTAAGATATTGGGGTAATATTTTAATTCAATAAAGAATTTAAATTCAGAATTCAAAATTTGAATTAAAGATATTATTGTAATATTTTAATTCAAAAACATTGGGATAAAATAAGTTGGTTATGACTTCCTAATTTTAGGAGTTATTTTTGATTTATAAAATTCCCAATAATTAAGGAGAAATAGGCGCCTAGCTCATGTGGGTCCCATTGGAAGATTTGATCTTCAATTTGATTCTATGAGTTAGGGATTTGAATTTGAATTAAAATATTATGGTAATATTTTAATTAGATATTCAAGTCTTAAAGATATGATATTATCAGAATATCATGATTTTATATTTATAAAATTACTATAATTTTGGTAAATATAAGCTAAGAAAGTTGCCTAGCTCTATGTCATGTCATGCACATTGTGAAAAACCCTAGCTCACCAAGAGAAGTCGAAATTCATCCTAGTAGAGAGAGAATTTTCGCCACCCACCTTCCTAGAGAGAGAAGTCGATTTTCTCCTAAGTGTTAGAGAGAGAAATCGAAAGCTGTGGGTTCTAGGGTTCTTGAGTGAAGAAGAACAAAAGGAGTTTTGTTGTTGTCTTCCACTCAGTATTGCGCCACCTAGCCTGGAGTTCAGAGAAGGAGTTCCTGAATTCATCAATTGTAGATTCAATCCCGAGTCTCTTTGGAGAAAGAGGCGTGGAGGCTAGCACCTCGTGTTCGGGAAACTGTTCGTGTGGATCACCGGTGGAGGAAGGACGTGCAAACGGACTTCTAGACTCACAAAGTTCAACCATCCGATTGAAAGCCTGAGGTATAACACTTTTCATATCTGGTTTTAAATTCAACTAGCGGATCTCAGGGTTGGATTTTCCTGGGGAGCGCAAGTTTTTTTTATTTACTGTTTGCTTCCGCTGCGTGTTTTCCCCGGGGATTTCCCAACAATACACTGTGTAAAAATTGTGTATTGTAGGTTCTATTCCCAGAGTTATAGAGTATCAAAATCTGTGAAATGAAAAATTTGAAGACCATTTGGCAGTGGCATCAACCACAAGCTTCAAATTCCTTTGGAAGATTGAAAAGGACTGAAATCAACGACTGTGAGAAACTTGTGACTATATTTTCGCAAGTTTAATCATCTCTCAATTTAAAGAGGTGGAAAGAACAACTTCTTGGAAGTGTGGACATTACTTCTATTGGAGGTAATTGCTCCTGTAGATTATTCTGTTTCAATTTCTGTTGGTTCATATTTTTCTTCTTCAGTTTCTGTTCTATTGTGATATAATGGTATACCGTATACATGTTATATGTATGTATGAGCAGACAGAGAAGACTGCAGAATCAGTTTGTTCAATTCCAGTGAATTTTGTAAAGGGGATTATAGTACGACTTTGATTTATATTTGGACAAAGTAATTTATCATAAGCTTCTATTCTAAGCAAAAACAATATATATATATATATATATATATTTTCCTCCTAGGTGGATTTGATTCTTGGTCATCTGGTAGTGTAGAACTGTAGATTAGCCCGAGTTCATCTCTTTTATCATGATTCCGTTTCTACTTTGTTGCTGTTAGAATCTGATACAGGTTTCTGATGTTTCTTTAATCTGATACGTAGGCTTAAATTATATTATGTGATGAGGCTGTTGCTGCGTTTCTTTCTGATTTTCTGGGTGAAAAGATTCTTGATGGAAGGAGAATAATAAACAAATGCAAGCATTATATTTTATAATGGGGATGTGTTTGAGAATATGTTAAAACGAACTGACTGTATGCTGCTTTTTTTTTAATTGGCATCGAAGGAAGTAGATTGGACTTTGGAGCATTGCATGTGGGATGATTGATTTATAGAAAGCATTGTGGTCACTATTTTGACCAATAGTGGAGCGACCAAACAAAATGCTACCTGAATTCATCAGATCATTTTCCTCTAGAAAAAAAAAGAGAAGGAGAAGTTAGAATTGGCTCATTTATCTTATTGGTTTTTATGAGGAGTGTGATTTTGCATTATACGTTCCTTCCATATCAAATGAGCTTAAAGTCCGTGTAGGTAACTTCATCATTCAGTTAGCTTTGATTTTTCAGAACTTTTTATTTATTGGAAGCAGATAATGCATCCTTTTTGATCTATAATATGTAATACTGCCTACCAAATTTTCATTTGTAAGTTTAATTAGCAACACACTCTAACTTACCTATCAGTTAGCATTACTCTTCAACAAACACTCTTTTGAATGTGATTTGCAGTTTAAATGTTATTGGATAGATTACTATATGTACATTTTGAATGTTATTAATATATTCAATACATTTGCAATTTAAATGTTATTAATATATGTACAATGATATATTTTAAAAAGAAAAATCCGTGCGAACGCAGAGGTGTCATACAAGTATATTTATATTAGCTAAAAAGATCCGAGCTTTGAACATCAAACAACTTTAGCGTAAAAGATTACTGTTCCCTTTTAAAATCAGAAGTCGTCTTCTCTTTTTCTTTTCTTTTTTCTTTCAAAAAATGTTCTTACTTGAATAAAGTGTGAATTGGTCCAACAAATATACGACTTGATGGTGTTTAAGTAAAATTTGGAGTCGAAGACTTTGCAAATGTAATTATTAAATTTTTCTTTCACTGTAATTAAATAGGATTTATCTAACATGTGTCCTTAAGACACATTTTAAGGGTTTTTTTTATTGATCGGTAGAACATCTCATATCTTGAAATCTACGAAAATTCATTTAAAAGATAATTTTTAACATTTGAAAATTCACTTGATTAATCAAAAGAAACCTTAACATGTGCCATAAGAAATTTGAGACAAAACTTGGAACAAGGGATAGACGGTAAAAAAAATAAGGTTAAAATTTCAAATTGATCCAAAATGTATGGGAAAGATTTCAAATTAGTCATAACTGTTTCATTTATTTCAAATTGGTCTTATATATTTTTATAATTTCTCAAATTGATTTCAAACTTATATCTCTTTTGTTTTAATGAAAATTCAAATACAACAAATTCAGAGCTATGGAGTTACTTTTGACGAGTATTTTCTCTATTCAGTTAAGACCATAAACAAACGAGGTCAAATTGAATTTTAAAAGTATGTTACTCATTTTATAATCAAACAAGTGAAATTAATAATATCTCTTTTATTCCAAATCCCACTGCAACGAGGTTAAAAACTATGTGTTAATTCTTGAATAGTTCTTTTTTTGTGTGCAGTTGAGACTATTAGTAACTGAATCAAATCACATCCTGAAAGTACATTTAGGATCAATTTGAAAAATTATAAAAATATATAAGATCAATTTGAAGCAAATAAAATATTCAGGACTATTTTGAAATTTTCCTCATATATTTAGGACAAATTTGAAATTTTGACCAAAAAACAAAGTCCATCCTCATTCAACATACACTGTGTTTTGGCGCGTAGGGAGTTGATAGATGGCCCACAACCCAAGACATAAAAAAACTAGACCTAAACGATTGATCCTCTGTTCCCATCTCTCTCTCTCTCTCTCTCTCTCTCTCTCTCTCTCTTTCTCTCTCTAGGGTCTCTTCCCACAGAGCTGTGAGCTCTGAGATTTCTGAGGTTGATTGAGAGAGAGAGAGATACCCTCATATCTCTTTCTCTCTCTTCCTATATGGATATATGTACTTAATAGATTAACTATGCGTATCACATAGGAGATAAAAGGGAGAACTTGTTATGGAAAAGAGTGTAATACTGATGGGATGGTGATGAGATTGAGGAGCACATAAGGCCAAAATCATAACTCAAAAATTCTTCCCTTTTTTTTTAAACAAAAAACAAAGGTCAAAGTATAAATTTCATCCTATATCTTTTTTAAGTTATCAATTTGATTCTGTATTTTTTTTTTGCACTTTTAGTCCTATATTTTGGAAAAGGTCCCAATTTGATCCCATATAATTTTTTATCTCATATCTTTTGGTTAGGTTGTAGAACTGGAACAAAGATATGAGATATAAGACCATTTCTACACATGACTCAAAGATAATGTTTTACAAAGATATAAGACCATTTCTGTACATGACTCAAAGATATATGATCAATTTTGCAATAAATCCAAAGATATGAGACGAAATCTGCAACAAAAAAAATGATATGGATCAAATTGGGACCTGACTTAAAAATATGGGATAAAAAATGCAACAAAAAAAGATATAGGACCTTATTGAAAAATGAGCAAAAGATATGGGACTAAATTTACACTTTGGCTAAACACAAAAAAAAAATATCTCTTTTTTTTATTATTATAAAATTAACAAAAAAATAAAAAAAGCATTAAATAGGAGTATGCTTTTTCTGAGATATGAAAGTCTGAAACAAGGAGGAGCTAGAGGTTGTTGTGTTAGAGAAAGATATGAGGATCAATCAAAACAAAAACAATAGAGAGAAAGCTTGCTTAAAAGGAACCTAAAAATAGAGGTTGCTTCTTCAAACACACTCTGTATTTCTTGCTGAAGAATTCTGGGTTTTCAGTTTTCTCAGAATGAGAATGGATCTTAGTTATCATTGGAGAATTTCTCTTATGATTATACATATATAGAAGCTCAATTTTTTAATGCTTATATAACTTGGTCTTAAAATGTGCAATTATTTAAATAGTGTTAAAATGTGAAATTATTTAAATATATATAAAAAAATTGTATAGAAATAGAAAAAATAAAATAGATAGTTGAAAAAATTATTAGAGCTTGTGTTGAGATTTATTTTAATAGAATTTTGTTAAACAATAATTTTAGATGTTTTTGCAAATAGTAGTTACAAAGAAATTTGAAAACAGTTTTTGTTTCTAAAATGTTTTTACTATTAAAATAATATACATATTACAATTATAATTATCTAAATAATTTTATCTAAATAAATTTTCAATAATATATAATAGAAAGAATAAAATATTTATATTATTCTCTTTCTATATTATAACTATTACATATTTATCTAAATAATTTTGTATCTTAACACCATTTGTAAATTTATCAAAATGGAATGGAATGAAAGTCACTCCCAAACACATTCAATAACTATGGAAGGAAATTGAAAAACTACCAAATATATATGAATGGGACTATTTTGAAAGAAAAAAAGTATTGAATTTTATAATAATACGAATAATCCAAGTTGGGTTTGTAATTAAATGGAGTAGAATGTGTCAGCATAGAGAAGAGGGTTTAATGTGTATTTTTACGCTAATGAAATATTGGGCAGAGAGAGAAAGACAGAGAGAGAGAGAGAGAAGCACTCAAATAATAAGTATGACGCATTTTATACGGCAATCGTACACATGATGCCGTGTGCCTTGTTTTTTTGACTTTATTCTTTTATTTTTTTTACAAATTATTATATATTATATATTATATATATATATATTCTGGCCAATATTTTTTTTTATATATTTTGTGTAGCGTAGGTCCCTGCTGCCTAAGGATGTCTAGGCCCAATAGCATACCAATTACCATAGCTTTATTTTGCCTATGGCAAATTAATAGTTTTCTCTTAACTAAAATTTTGAAAATTAAATTAAACAAATTTTGAAAATTTGTACTTTTTTAAAAACAAATTTAAATGTAAGTAAATATTTCTATGAATTTTTGAGTTCTTAATTTAAAATTATTTTATTGGTTAGAAAAATCAGAACTAACTCACCACACACGCATTGTGTTAGATATTAGATTATTTCACATTGCAATACAACATAGGCATATAATATTAGATGTTACAAAATAGGCATATAATATTAGATACTCTCCACTTATAAATAATTCTATTAATTTTAGTTTAAGAAAGTAAGGTTACTTATTTGAAGAAATATTTAAAAAAAGAAAACTAGCTAACCAACTTACCAACCTATGTCTACTACAAAATATAGGGATGTACAAATTGCTATTTGACACACTAATAGTCTAGTAGCTTTATGATGCAACATAAAAGGATGTCATCAGAAATCAAAATATTGCACAAAAGTAGAATCATCATAAATAGCGTACAGGTAATCTATTATAATTCTTAAATTTAAATTTAATATGAATAGATGTTAATTAAAATTAATTTTTATTTTTAGAATTTACAAATAATTTAATCTTTATGTCTAGACTTAGATACAAAATATTTAAATAAAATATTTTTATGGCAGAAGAACATTTTTCATTTTCAAATTTTATATCAAATCTCGATTTTATTCTTACTCTATTTTATGTAGTCAATTTCGTCTTTAATGTTTTACATTTTGATCAATTTTAGAATTTTACTCTTACTTTAACTAAATACTAACAATAAAATCTATATAATTAATGATATGTAATGTAAACTTGATAAAAAAATCAACTCAAATCCTAATTTATATTGAAAAGCATAATAAAATTTATCATTAATTTATCGAAAGAAATTAATAAAAAAATATAATTGACTAAAATATAAAATATTTTGAATCAAATTAACAGTTGATATAAAATTTGAAAATTAAAATGGGAGCTTTTGCTTTATTAATATAAAATTTATTTTTTATTAATTTTTTTTATAATCATTAAGAATTGAAATTTAAATTATATAGTTAAATATATTATTAAATTAATTTACTATGTATAAAATTTAAATTATTTTATTTTTATGAGATAATATTTTTAACATATAAAATTTAACACAAAAAAAACATATGTTAAAATTTATTGATATTAAACTTATAAAATTTTAAAAACGTATAAAATTTAAAATTATTATATTTTTATATATATAAAATATATATTTATTATTATAATATACTTATTGATATTAAACTCAGATCTAAAATAAAAGTATAACCCACCACATAAATTTTTGAATAAATATGGGTATAAAAGTAGTCTAGAAGAATACAACATATATAGAATAGATAAAATAGAGCATGGACAAAATTGTTAAAATATAGATATTGAACCTACCTCTTAATCTGGCCAACTTCATTATTACCTTTTTCTTTTCCTCTTTTACTTTTACCTCTTCGATGTTTGGTTAATTTGTTTTATTTTTGTTCATTTTGGTGTTTTTTGGGTGAAGTTCTAACAAATAATTTGTGAGGCATCCTGCCTTTAGCTAAAATATTTAATATTTTTTTTAGTATTTGTCAAACAGTTTATGTTTAGCTAATTTTTCTAAAATTTCATTTTAATTAATACAAAGTGCACTATGCATTTAAAATGTCAAAACTTCAAATTAGTCTTACATCTTTCTATAATTTCTCAAATTGGTCTCAAACTACCAAATATGACCATATCTCTCTTTTTAAGTTCAAATGCGATAAGTCTGGAGCTAAAAGTTACTATGTTTTAAACTCTTACAAAGTTTTTTTAACTCTTCAGTTCAGACCATCAACAAATGAGCTCAAATCGTATCCCAAAAGTAGATTTCTAAGAGTGGAGAATCCTATAAGTATAGTCGGAAACCTACTTTTAGGATAGAATTTAACCTCATTTGTTAGTACTCTCAACTAGACAGATAATGAACTCATTAAGCATTNTATATTATAATAATTTAATAATGCATTAATGTTTATGAATGAATGTTAAATAAAAATTAATATACTTAAATGGTCAAAGGGTTATTTTGGTATTTATGTTTTAATATTTATTTTGGTTCATTATGTTTCAAAATGTTTAAATTGGTCCTAAATATTAAAAAAATGTTTCATTTTGGTCCCAACTTATTGAATTTGGTCATAATTTTTTCATCTCTCATTTCAAGTTGAAAGGGCGTATTAAGAGTAACTTGTAACTCTAAAATTTTCACATTTGAACTTAAAATGAGAGAAGTATAATTGATTTTTCTTGTTTGACCATAAAACGAGCGGTCTACTTTCAGGACCGATTTGACCTCGTTTGTTGATGGTCTCAACTAAATTGAGAAAGTACTCTGTGAGAATAATACATAACTCAGAACTCGTCATATTCAATCTTGAAATGAGATAAATATGATCATATTCAATAATTTGGGACCAAAATAAAACATTTTACCAACTTTAAGGACCAATTTAAACATTTTGAAAAATAAAAGACCAAAATGAACATTTAGACATACATTTAGAATCAAAATAATTCTTTGACCAAATTAAACTATATATCATTAAAAAAAATTTAACATACTCTATTTATAGTTTGAAATTTAAAAATAGCCCTAACATATTATAGAATTGAGTAAATGTGGTGGGTGTTGTATGAATGTGGTGATGATGATGAGTGTAGAGGAGAATGCAGATTTGCAGGAAAATCAGAGAGCAGAGAGATACGAATAAAGCCAAAGAGAAAAGAAAATTGATAAAAAGAAAATCAGAGATTTGGAATCATTATATTTTCACCAACATGCACGTCAAAGAACCTTCCAACCCTTAAATTAATTTCTGTAACACTACAACACCTCCTTCTTAAATCTTAATGCTTCACTCCTCCTCAATAATCAACATACATAAATACATACATACATACATGCATTCACTTCTTAAAATAATCATTAAACCATTCTTTAGATTATATGTATATTATTAGTTAAAATATTTTAGGTAAAAGAATTTTTTTTCCCTAATATCTAAACTATACATCAATTTTTAATTTCGTTTTCAATGTTTATTTAATATCAAAATTTTTTATTTTGGTCAATTTTATCATTGACTAACTTATTTCAATAAATTAACAACAAATTTTATTGTATTTTTCAATCTAAATTAATATTTTAATTTCTCTTTGTTTTTTTAAATTAAATTTACATTTCATGTCATTAGCTATGTATAATATTTTGTTAAATTTTTTTATTTTGGTCAATTTTATCATTTAATTAATTTATTTCAATAAATTAACAACAAATTTCATTGTATTTTTCAATCTAAACTAATATTTGAATTTCTCTTTGTTTTCTTTAAATTAAATTTACATTTCATGTCATTAGCTAAAGTTAGATCAAAGAATAAAATCGATCAAAATATAAAACTTTAGAAACAAAATTGAAAATTGATGTAAAGTTTGAGGACGAAAATAGTGTTTTTGCCAATATTTTAATTAGTTAACAAATTAGTCCCTCAATAATTGAAATATACAAATCGCTCCTTGAAATTTCGCAATCATCAACATCAAGGACCAAAATATACAATTTCAATTTAAATCTAGGATTAAAAAATATAAAATTACTTTAAATTCAAGGACCAAATTGTCAAAAATTGTGATATTTTAAATATTAAATTGTATACTTAAATTGTTTAAGGACTAACTTATTGATTCAAGACAAATTTAAAGAGGAAATAGTAACTTTTCTCAAATTGTGATTTCTTGAAAACTCAAACTTGCCTTATACAAGAATCTCTTATCACTGTTCTGCCATCTTCAACCTTTGATCTTTCTCTCTCTTTTCTTCTTTATGATAGCGTAGAATCTTGGGTCACCTATTGGAGACATTCTTAAGCACTAATGTATCCAATGGCCAAATCCTCACACTTTAATTAAAACAATCCAACGGTCTATATTTACTCTCACTTTGGAGTCAAACTTTGTTAATTAGTACCATGCACCAAGGAAGCTTTGTTACTTGAAGTTATAAAATCAATTTAGATTTGATTCTTTTGGAATATGCATGCATGAAAACCGAGAAGCAAAGATTATTTTGCTATGAGTGAATTAATAAAATATGTGGTCTCTTTATGTTCATTTTCCGTTTAAGCTTTGGATAGAGTCAGATTCTATGTGTTTAACAATTACTTAATGATAGTTTTTTTACTAGGAATGAAGACAAAGGTGGTAGAAATGAGTAGTAATAATAGAGTCTATATATGCATAAGCATAATGGTTATTCCATTAAAAAGAGAATAGGCGGACCACTTTAATTTATAGGGATGTTATGTATCTGACTTTGATTTGTGTAAAGTGCATTGGATCCATAAGCATATGCTTAATAAAGGAAGCATTCTAAGACGTAGGTAAAAACTAGTTTCAATGTTAGAGGTAACTTTCTTTAAGAGCTGACTCATTTGAATAAATCAACCAATAAACATGATGTTTAGTGGCGCAATAATGATATATAAAAGTCATATTGAATAGTGAAGGGTCATCTAAGTGTTGTCATTAGTCTATCATATATATATATAAGCTTATAGTTATAGTACCACAGTAGCATTTATACAAAAGAGAAGGACTTCCTCCAAAAGTTTAGATAAATAAATAGGTAAAAAATAATACATGGAAAGAAGAATAAGGATACATTTATATGTTTATGACAATAATAGTATAATCAATATGTGATTTTAATATCTTATGATGGCTTATAATTTATTATACTTTTAATGAAGTTACAATACATTTAAATTTTTAGTTAAAAATAGGGAATAATAGACATTTTCACATATTGCCACCTTGTTGATGTTTCAATGAGATAAATCTATTTCAGGCCCAACAATAGAAAAATGAGACAAATCTATATGATAGATAATAAATTTCTCTATACAAATTTACCAACATTTTTTTTGTAATTATCTGGTTTTATCAAAGTAATATAATATTGCTTCCATTGCCAGAAACAAAAATTAAAGAAAGAAGGAAAGAAACCAGAGTTTTGTAGAACTTGCAAAAGGGGATATATTCTTTTTTTTTTCTGCCTAACTTTAATGCTTAATAATATTACCTAAAATTCTTCAAACAGTGGAATTAGATGGAATTTCAGAACTCATCTCAACAAAGAAACTACAATTTTTATCTGAAGCATACATTACAACTTACAAGACTTGAATCCCATTGTATCCTTTTTCTTCTTCATATAAAAAGATCATATCTCACCCAACTTGCTTATAGGCACATAGCCACAGGACCCCATAACAAAAGGATGGAAGAGATAAAAAGTGACTGAAGGCCATATATATATATATATATGTACGTATGTATAAGAAACAACACGAGTAATAAACAAAAAGAGGCCTCCTAATCAAGTTGAAAGTGGGCAACAACTTCCCTCTCGTGCACTCCTATGTTGAAGTCTCTTGTGAAGTGTCTCAGACATCTTATTGAAAAATTCAGTGTCCCATCTTCGAATCAATGAAGGGTCTTCTGCATAGCATATATATAAGGATGTCACTGCACTTTCTACCACAACCATTGCCACTCCAACCTGTACAATTACACATTTTTAACTATTCTCTACCAATAAGCATGGATGCAACTGCAAACACAAGTTCCAAGAAAGATGACTACATAACTACCTAGATCAAGTTAATCATAATAATAAATAAAAGTATAAAACAATCTTAAGCACATTTTTTTGTATGACTTACCACTGATACCTCTGATATGCTTTACTTAACGTTTTTAAACCAAATCTACCTACAGAAAACCTATTAGGACAGAAGCCATTTTCTTCAAAACAATCCCAAGGATCAGAAGCCACAATGCTTCATTCACTAAGATGCAGTGTCTCTCACCAGTTACAGTGATATATAAACAAGCCAAACGTTTACCAGTCATTTTATAGTTACCTTAGTTTGACTATCTTTTGTAGATCAAAACTACAGTCAAAATAGTATTACCGAAGTTGCTATTTGTTTTATGACTAACAATGATAATGAGTGTGTGTGAGTATATGAAGAGGGATACAGAAGACCAAGGATTAACACTTGCGTTAAGTGCTTTATCCAATTGTGTTCCTTCCTCATTGACCCAAAAAAAAAAATGATCAGCCCTAGCAAGGACCACAAAACTTGTGACTACTTTTATTAAAAAAAAAAAAAAAGTAATGTTGCTCCCCAATTACAGTTACACTGGGCCACCTGTACACTAGTAAGTTAAAAAAAAAACTTGAACTTACCAAAACCATCCCCATCAACATGGATGTGAACCCGATCATAATTACTCGATCACTCCATCTAAACCACGCCCAAACACCAGAGGAAGTTCCGGTGACCAGACCTCCGCAGATAGTGGCCATTAGCAGGACAGCACCTGAACAGTCATAAGCCACAAGTGCTTCAACTCCGGTTGACTGGAGTAATTCCCAGGCATCTCTAGCAGAACGGTTAAAGCTTTTACCATAAACAGCAATCTACAGAAGACATTTCCAAAAACCATGCTATAAGGTTATCCAAGAATCAGTATCAGCTCACTCCATTCTTTAAGATTCAAACCTCAAACACTAGCAATAACTTGGATTACTCAGATACAAATGAGGGTCCTAACTAAAGTATCAAGAAGTTCATGAAAAGCCATTGGCATCTTCCACCATAATTCCCACTAACAATTGAATAATCCTCATTGAATTTTATTTATCGGTAACAAAAGCTTGCTAGTTAATAAAGTTGAGTTGCACTATATCATGTCTTACTAACACTAATTTGTAAACCATTCTGTTTCTTCCACCATTCAAGTAGATGTCATACATATGTTTTCATGTGTTAATGTCGGGCAGAGCTTAAGGTGTTTGCTATATCATTTGGAAGTTTTCTGATAACTTATTCACATTTCTAATCGTCCTTATTCTATCTTTCTATTTAGACATTAACATTATTCCACTATCAATGTTTAACCACCCTACATCCTAAGGAATTTTACCCTGCTGAACCAAATTTATGAAAATTAATTGTGCCCCACTGATGCACTGATTAAAAGAAAACTTTATTCCCTTTAAGATGTATAGCCAGCAGCACTCCTGGATCATATATTAACTTTTAAGTAATTAGGGTTAAATTCAGACACAATGAACCAATAAAAGACAGTATAATCAGTTATCCTTATACCAAAGTGCCAATAGATGACAGGTCAAAATAAATAATATCAGAAATATATACAACTGTCATGTAGGAGAGAAATTTTGAATGTTATAAGAATGTGATAAGTGCCATTGAAATAGAAATCCACCTGAACAAAGGCAAACTTGTTAAAGAACCGAACAAGAGTCTCCACAAGATGGAAAAGAAAATCAACGCAACAAAGCAAACACTCATTGTTGCCAATCTTTGACCGGACTCCCCTTATCTGAGAGATAAATAGTGAGTAGGATGAAGGGAAAAAACTAAAAAGGGGGGCGGGGGGGATCAATTACAAAGATGGAAATGGTGGTGAGTACCTCCCAGCGTATTGTCCTAATAATAGCTGTAAATAAGGAGCCATAGCAAATGCTGCCAAATGATGTTGTTATGGCATACTGTAAATATCTCATCAAAGAGTTAGCAGGTATTGAAGCTGCCTCTCCACGACCATGGATGAGATCAAGAAACACCATCCCAGACACTATGACATGTACAGTATTACAGAGAACGGCACCAGTCCAAAATAAGCTTCCAGAGAGAACCTGCATGAATAAATAGCAGTGTAAACACATGGAGGCAGCTTACAAAATCTTCTGCCATAATTAGTCCCAACCCCAAAAAGGCAAAAAGAAACAGATAGAATGAAGGGCAAAACTTGCCAGCTCACCACAAGAAGCCACCAGCATCCACTATCACCCATGCTTGAAGCCACAATGCCTGCTGCTCCGAAAGACCACAGGACCATCCATAAAAGCACCACAAGCATGAATGCATATGCCACTCTCATAACCTCAGGAAGATTCCATACCATCTTGACAGCTTTTTGCAGAACCAGCATGGTAAAGGGAAGTCTAAAAGGGGGGAAAAAGAACCATCAGAAATCATCTTACGGACTAAACTATTTTACAGAAGACAATAAACAAAGGGATTGAAGAGAAAGAAAACCTAGAGTAGAAGAAAGAGAAATGCAACAAGTAAATGGCTGCAGTAGGTTGCCTAATCTTAGAAACTATCAATATCAGTTGTTAACATATGAGAGCATCTATGGCCTATGGGACATAAAATCTTCAAAACTCGAACAAATATCTGTAAACAGCCATTTGTTTTCATCTTATTAAACTACACATCTACACCTAGTCAAAATTAAGTATGTATATCTGGGATAAACACTCATTATAAGGCCAACACAAGCCTCAGTTGTTCAAATTTGTCCTCCAATAGTCCAAGGAAAGAGGAATGGGATATTGATTAAAACTAGAACCACCTTCACTAAAATAAAATGATCTGGGTCACGATGGTTAATGCATCATAATATGAGTCAGATATAAATATATAATGGTGAAACCATTTTATTTTAAAAAAATTGATATCAAGCTTTTCCAAACCTCATTTGATTATCAAATATCAACAATCAAGATTAAACAGTACGACCATTTACTGTTCACTTACTTACAAATTGACCTCATGCAAAAGATCTACTGAACAAACTCACCTATATAATTTTAATATTTAAGGCAATGAAGGAAATTTAACCTGTCTTGCCAGGTAAACTATTGAATTTTAGGTAACCAAACATATCAAGAATGGCTTACTCCTCCAATTCCATTTTGTGAAAAATATAAACACATTGGAGAATAACAGTAAATACATATTAAATCTACAACAGTCTACCAATACCTGTCTAAAACCGATATCAGGTACAAGAACTGTAGAGCTGCCCCGATGGCAAAAGCAACCCCCCAAAAAATCTGCTTAGCCCAGAAACAAAAAACACTTATTACAGCAAGGTAAGTGGTCAGTATGTGAATAGACACCTTCATCATTTGATTTGCTCTAGAACCCAACAACAACAACCAACTCCACCCAAGAAATGTCCCAACTCCACCAGCAACAGCATAGAGTGGCCAGTAATCCTCGGTCAACCCAGATTCATGCTCTGAGAAATGGATGGTGTACTTATCTATACTTAGTCTATCCCTTTTTTTAAACCTATTAAGGCCCAAAACACCCATAAAGAGTCCCAGGCAGATCAAATGAATTATAAATAATCCTAACCAGAAGACATCATGCCAACAACGCGATTGCTCTAAGAGGAGAACTTCACGGGCCTCGCCAATCCTCTTATTTTGCCCTGCATTCTATCAAAACAAAAGAAATCGTATTCAAAAGTTACCAATTGATTTCTCACTCTAACTGAATTTGAAGAGATCAGACAGAACTAATTAGTAACAAATATGAACAGAACGAGAGAGAACATTTTGCCATTGTCGGCAATTAAATTGGGTAACCAGATGATGAACAAAATCAGTGAAAAACGAAAATGATTCAGAGAGAAAATTTCCACATCAAAGAATGGTTGGGACTAGGGAGCATCAGAACAAACAGAATGGGAACTATAAAATTCAATACAGAAAATCGAAGATGACAAAATTCAAATTCCATTGTAGTGTAAACGAGAGTGTGATTGGTATACCTGTTCAGCGGGGCCGTGATCGGAGGAGGAAGACGAGCAAGAGCGAGAATCCATCATTGAGCATGATGGAGAACCATTATTGCACAGAAGGACTTTACACGTTACCGATCAATTCGTTCAAACTTACAAGGGTCATATTCGAAGTGAGGACCAATAGAAAAAGTGAAAAACCAGAAAACAATGCAAATGGGATGAAGACCTTTTAGGGTTCTGAAAAATCGAATCGAATCAAAATATATATAGAATTGAAATGGGAGCGTGGGAAATTGAGGGGGAAAACTGTAACAGAAGTACAGAACAGTTAACAAAGAGAACCGTTTTGGAACATGAGTGAGCAACGAGAGAATTCCCAACGTAGCGATTTGTGATACTATCGTCGTCTTGGGTTGCTTTTGGAGGCCAATACAGAGAAGTTTTGCCGCCACGCGCTACAATTCATAATTTACGTGTTTGGTGTATTTGCTTCAATGCTTAATCTTTTTTTTTTTTTAAGGACAAAGTCCTATTTTGGTCCCCTAGTTATGTTCAATGTTCCAAATTGGTCTCTTAGTTATTTTTCGTTCCATATTGGTCCTTCAGTTATGCTTAGTGTTCCAAATTGGTCCCTCAGTTTTCCAAAATTTGACACAGTTGGTCCCTCAAACGATTTCCATCCATTTTTCCGTTTAAAAAAAAAACAAAATTGATTTTTAACTCGTAAAAGTTTGAATTTTTTTCATTAAGGACATTTTTCTCTATAATAGAACCAAAATGTAAGAAAGAAGAAATAACTAGGAGATTTTAGTTTATTTCACACAAAAAATTAAATTTCTCTCTCTCTCTCTCTCTCTCGTCTCTCTCTTGTCTCTCTCTCTCTCTCTCTCTCTCTGGTCGATACNAGGCAAATCGTGAAAGGGGTTTTAATCACAGTTATTTTTTCTTCATATATAACTTGCATCTAGGATTTAACAAAACAACAAACTATTTGCTTATTGTAAGATATTGAATATAAATTAGTTTTAATTGAAGTTACACATAATTGTATTGAAAATAAATTAAAAATATAGTTCTCCATATTTAAGTTTATGATTCAAATATACTAAAATAGTTAAATAAAAATAATTATATATGATTTATTATAACTTAACTTCTTTTTTACAAGTATATATCCAAGATTCATTGAAATAGACATCTATATATATCATATCACTAAAGGCCACACATTTATATACTATATAAAGTATATCTACTATTAAATTTTGTGGGTGATATTTAATTAAGGCCAAAGTCCTATTTTGGTCCCCCAGTTATGCTCAGTGTTCCAAATTGGTCCCCCAATTATTTTTTGTTCCACATTGGTCCCTCAGTTATGCAAAACTTGACAAATTTGGTCCCTCTAACAGTTTCAATCCATTTTTCTGTTAAAAAAAAAAAAGANCTTAGTGTTCCAAATTGGTCCCTCAGTTTTCCAAAATTTGACACAGTTGGTCCCTCAAACGATTTCCATCCATTTTTCCGTTTAAAAAAAAAACAAAATTGATTTTTAACTCGTAAAAGTTTGAATTTTTTTCATTAAGGACATTTTTCTCTATAATAGAACCAAAATGTAAGAAAGAAGAAATAACTAGGAGATTTTAGTTTATTTCACACAAAAAATTAAATTTCTCTCTCTCTCTCTCTCTCTCGTCTCTCTCTTGTCTCTCTCTCTCTCTCTCTCTCTCTGGTCGATACAGAGTGGAATCGAGAATTGGTCAGGCCGAAATGCGAGCTCTACGACGGAAGCCCCACTAGACCTTCCCAAGTTTCGTCATAGTCGACGACGCCATTTTTCGCTAAGAGCAACGCCTAGGATGTCATATATGTCGCCGCTGGCCAAGTGGCGAGGTTGAAGATGAATGACGAAGTGAGCGGCATATATGAGTATAACCTTCACAACAAAAGAAGAGAGAGAGGGGGAGAGAGAGACGAGAGAGAAAGAGGGAGAGAGAGAGAGGGAGAGAGAGAGAGAGAGGGGGAGAGAGAGAGAGAGAGAGAGAGAGAGAGAGAGAGAGAGAGAGAGAGAGAGA
>QANZ01008311.1:0-38105 GCA_003254925.1 Chamaecrista fasciculata
TTAACAAAAAAAAAACGATTGGCCCTAGGGCACAATCTCCAACACTTACTAGGTACGTATGTATTAGGTTTTCACCTAAGTCAAGTCTAGCTAATCATATAAATATTTTTTTTGTAAATTATATTTTTTATTTTCCTTTTTTTGTGAATTACTTGTTTATTGATATTTGACATGCATACCTGATGCGTCGGGAATTGAAAGTCAAGTCTAGCTAATCTTCTCTCTCCCAAACAAGAATTGAAAATCAAATCTTTGTAGGGACACTAAACTTGTATTTTGTTTTAGAGAAGCGTATGACCAATCAGGTATCACAACAGAAGGTTAGAGGAAGTGACAAAGTATTAACCAGATGCATGTCAATATTTAATTCCTCAACCATATGATCTAATAAATGGTTTCACAAGAGCAATACATATTTGAAGTGGCTATAGGTGTTTATCTGACCCTCTAAATTAAAACAGTCCTTCCACATATACCAAACATGCAACTTGAGGTAAATGCAGCGATCTACTTAGTTATCTGGATCCGAGTAACGAAACCTTTCTAATTGGATCAGATATCAAAAGGCCAACAAATGACATTTTCTCAGCTTTCTAACAATCCCTAACAAAATTGCTCATGTATTTCCTAGGTACACTTATACCAATGGCTATAACTTGACTAGTGTACACTTGAGCAAAATACAAATTACTATCGGTGGAAGTCTAAGGGATTCACTCAAGATTATTTGACCAAATTACAAATTGGAAAGCTTAACCCAAAATATAGGTTCATTGAGATAAACTAAAATGACTTAACAGGGTGAAGTTAATGGGCAATTCTAAAGGCAAATTTCACTCAAGTCATTCCACAAAGTATTTATTAAAACAAATGTTCTATCTCATCGGAGGACCTATAGAAAATATTTTGTCAAAACCAAAATATCTCTAGTGCCCATCAATCCAAAATAAAGAAGAGATATTAAGACAAAATTAACAAAATCAATTGTTTAATCAATAATATCAAATAATAGTTAATTAATTAATTCTAATCTATACAAATGTTATAATCTCTCCCACTTAGCGTGGATAACATTAATTAATTATCAAACGTGTCCAAAAGGTACTGAATTAAGCAAAAAATTATTTCAAAATAGATTGCATTAATAGTGTCATACCGATAGGGTATATCCATCATCAATTTTGATTCACAAACAAAACAACCTTGCAACTGGACCCATGATAGACGAGTACTCAATTACAAGTTGCCAAAATTAACAAAATTAATTTCCAAAACCAAAGATTTCAAAATCTTGACCAAAAAAGAGACTCAAAAATAATTTTGGACACAAAACCACATTTTATGTGCATAATATCGGGTCACAAAAAATTTATATCACATGCCAAAAGGTAATTTTAGAGAGAGTACAAAATGTGGTTAATAAATAACTCACAAAAAATATTATGCACAAAAGTTTAACTCAAAATTCTAAAAAATACAAGCCCCAAACTCATAATTAAATTTTATGAAAATTAGATAAAATGGTATATATATTTTTTTAAAGCTGGGACCAAAACGTAAAAAACCAAAACAAACAGGACCAAAAAAGCAAAATGAGCAAAAATATCATCTTCAACTTTGAGCGACCCGACTCAAGCTTCGTCGGACCCGACGGTCCAAACCGCCGAAAACCGCCGTTTCCGGTGTCATTTCTGGTCACCCAAACATCGATCACTATCAGCACCGTCTCTTCAAGACAAAAAGATCTGGAAAATCAAATTGGCCAAAATGCATCCGATTTCCACGTAAACAATATGATTTGACGAAATTTCTTGGAGAGAGATACTAGATAATTGCCGAAAACGAGAATGAATGCATCCATTTCAGAAAACAAACTCAAATTCAACCAAATCGGAGAGCTGAAACAACAATGAACAGATATGCTTCAAGATCAATGTCTTGTAAATAATGTTATCTATTATTTATTATATTATATAAAGTTGTATCCACATGAACCTCCTCGTGTCATTTGGCATTTGACAATTTACATACTTCATAAATTTGTTATGTCATATCCTAAAAACCTTTCCAAAATTTCATATTAATTCATTTTTATATAAATCATGTTATATATAGTTCGTATTTGCATTACTTTTTAGTTTTTAAATTTATTTCAAAATTATGATTTAGTCTCTAAATACTGAAAATATATATCTTGGTCCATGATTTTTTTTTTGCAAACATCAACTATTTAGGGTCTTTTTGCAAAGATCAACATCCAATTTCAAATGCAAAGCAACAGGAAAAAAAAAGTGGCCTGACACCTTTGAATTTGATCAAAAATCTATTTTGGTCCTTAATTTTTATCCTAAATTTTGTTTTGGTCCATAATATTATTTTATTCCATTTTAATCATTAGTTTTTCCAAAAAGTTTCATCATTAGTCCCTAACTAATAAACATATATGCTTCATGTTTTTGAGTTTCATCGCATATGAACACAAATCCAGCAATTATTGCATTCAAAATAATCATAGCAACGCCGTGAACAAAATCGCTAAGTCAATTTCTTGATTTCTTGAAATAAACTTGCATCATGAATCGAATGTATAAGCATGCGATAAATCCTCCTAATGCAATTTTAAAAATATGCAGATTCGAAAGAAAAATACTCAAGATGAAAATCAGATTCAACAAATTTGATTTCTGATTGCTAATTCATCAAGTGATCAAGAATCCAGACGCAATTCCATAGAAAAATTGGCAAATATCAACGACTACATTCAAACAAAAAACAGATCTGAAATTGCAAATAAAATTCATGTCCAGATTCAAGATTTCAAGCGAAAATCAAATCTAATTAAGTTTAGGCTTCTTCAGTAAAGAAACCATAGCATAGTAAGATTGAATCAAAAAATTAAGAACAAATCAAGAAACTAATATAGATTTATGAAGAATCAAAATCAGATAAGATAATATTTTAAGATCAACAAAATTAACCTGGCTGTGATACCAATTTGATGGAAAAAATTAAATCCAAAAGTGTGGTAGATGAACTCACTAACATGAAATAGTCGAAAGAAAACAGACATGATCTTACAACTCACATTCCCCCATAAGTAGAGAGACTTGAGAAATGCCTGAAATTAGAATAAATCTATCTTATTCTCTTTATGAGGGAAGCCTCTATTTATAGACCAAAACAAGTGTATAAATAATTAATAAGCCTCTACTCAAAATACCTTCAATGGTATAAAATAATATACTAAATATAAATTTTGGACCTATTAATTATTTATCAACATGTATATAATCAAAACACTTTGTCTCCGAAATAACTCTACAATTAGTAATTTAATGGGATAATTAATAATACTTCCAGGCTGTGACTTGTGCGTCTTTTACCGATAGGATGAGGACTGTAGATAATCAAACCCATCACTGATTATCACATTTGAAGACACAATTCATTCTTATTGAGAGTTACGATAAATTAATTACTTAATCAGTAAAAACAAATATCAATCTTATGATAAATTAATACTAATCACACAAAATTTCCAACAATTTCTTGTGTCAAATGGAACTAAGGGTGCTGAAAACCAAAACATAGGAATCAATTTCATGAAAACGCACCAAAATTTTAAGCCAAATCGATCATCCAAAAGAAAACGCGATAAACCAAAATGAGGGTTCAGTTTTTCATTCCTCAACTGGACATGTTTTGTGGCAACAAACAAAGAACAATGATACTTAAATCAAGAGTAATTCATAGAATCAAAACAATTTAAGTTCTAGTCTCATATTCATAATTTAGATTTCAAAAAACTCCAGTCTAAACTTGAATTCCATGAAAAATTCTTGATGCAAAGATTGTTGTAGTGTTCGAAATATAAATTGTGATAGATATGTAAATTGAGAACCAAATGTGCACACTTAGAGAAGATGATGGATCAAGAAAACGAACAAAAAAATTAGGGTAAATTCCACTTTTGTACGCTGTTTTATAGACCAATTCCACTTTGGTACCCTGTTCTTTCAAAAGTGACACTTTGGTACCCTGTTCTTTCAAAAATGTCATTTTGGTACCCTGTTCTTTCAGAAATGACATTTTGGTACTCTGTTCTTTAGACCAAGTGACACTTTGGTACCCTAAAAAAAGATAGAATAGAGTAACAAATAGTGAAAGAACAGGGTACCAAAGTGTCACTTGGTCCAAAGAACAGGGTACCAAAATGTCACTTTTGAAAGAACAGGGTACCAAAATGATATTTTTGAAAAAACAGGGTACCAAAATGATATTTTTGAAAAAACAAGGTACCAAAGTGTCACTTTTAAAAGAACATGGTACCAAAGTGGAATTGGTCCATAGAACAGGGTACTAAAGTGGAATTTATCCAAAAAATTATGATATTTATGATTTACTTTTCGTGATAACATTTGGTTGGTTAAGATATGACTTATGAGTTCAAAAACTTGGTGACTTAGACATTAATTCTCTACATATTACATACCAACATAAAATAAATGAAGACGTCAAACCTTGTTTGATATGTGAAGGTTTTGAGAGGCGTCGTCTACATGTATCATTATTGGAATCTGAGAAAAAAAAATTAAAGAACATTTTCTATTGACGGAAGTTATATATTGAAGAAAGAGAAAAGATATGAATATTCAAATAATAGAAGATATCATTTAAAGAGATGCAACTAATCATATAAGATTATTCATTGAGAGAAAATACATAATTATTCAAACAATAAAAGTCATCATTTGAAGGGATACAACTAATATGTATAAGGGTATTTCTGAAAAACAAAGTTGTAAACATCTCACACTTTTAAAGTATATATATATATATATTTCAATCTATAAAAATCATAAATTTATAATTATTTTTTAAAAGTTAAAATGCACTTAGAAACCCACGAGTTTTAGCTTGAGGGCAAAAAAAAACACTTCTAAATTTTAAAATTTTGACAAAAAATACATCTTGAACTTTCAACTTTATTTATTTAAGACCCAAGAGTTTTTAAAATCGGTAGACATATCCACAACTTTCAAAAAATTTGACAGACATGACTTGAGTGTTTAAAAAAGTGAGATTACTAAGGGTACTGTTGAGTGTTTGAAATTAGAAGCTTAAGGACTCTGTCTATTATCTTATTTGAAATTTGAGGGAATAAGTCTATTAACTTTTAAAATTGAAAGTTTTAAACTAAATTGAAAGTTTAAAAAAGTCTATTTATCAAGTTTTAAAACTAAATATGCATGTTTTCTACCTCCAACTTAAAATTTAGTATCCTTAGTGCATTTTAACCTTTTTAAAAATATAATTTTTCTCAATGTAAGGTTCCAACTTCCAATACTTACCATCTACTACTTTATAACTTCTCACTTTTAGAAAAAAGGAATCTTCCATATACTTTTTTTTTTAGACAAACAAGTTGAATTTGAAATAATTAAGAAAAAGATAAAAAATTGACATGAGATAAGCTCACTAGTAAATATAGTTGATAAGTATGATTAAAATAAATATAACAAATTAATACAAATATTTTAATTATAATTTAATTACTCTCGTTAAAATGTGCGAATTATTATAATTGTTTAGTTTCTCACTCGATTTTCAGAGTTTCGTCTCGACTGATTAATCTAAACTCAACTTATTTATTTTTGAAAGAACAGGGTTTGATGGGTTTCTTTTCTTTGGGAAAAATTGTTTTAAATACTAGTTTATTTATTTTTTCTTACACTTTGGTCCTATTGTAAAAAGAAAGGACCTTAATTCAAAAAAATAAAACTTTTTGGGTAATGTAAACCAATTTTTTCTTTTATTTAACAGAAAAATTGGATAGAAATTGGAAAGAGACTAATGGTGGAACTTTTTAGAAACTTGAGAGACCAAAATAGGAATTTTGGCCTAATTTTTTTCATGAAATTACTATTATACCTTCACTGATTTGGCCTAAATTTAACATAAGGGTGTTATTTGCACGTATTTGAAAACTCAGGGGTCCTATTTGGACAAATTGAAAACTCATGGGTGTTATGTGCACCCACCCTAAAACTCAGGGGTGTCTCTGCATTTTGACTTTTATTGTAATATTCCCATCTCATTAAATTTCTGCTCATGTTGCCCTTATATTGCCCAACACTCAGTACTATATAGCAAAAGAGGTCTTATAGTCATTGAGTAAAATTTTGTTTCCTTTCAATTTAAGTAGCGCACTGTTTTATCACAAATAACCACCGAAACATTTTTCCATTTCGTGCTTGAATTTTTCTTTTTTCCTTTTAATTTTTCTTTTTTGTCGTCCTCCACAATTAAAATTGAAGACTAACATAAATAATTTGAAAGTTGACAAGAATATTTACAAACGACCAAAATTAATGTGAATGCAATGAATCAATCCAAGACTACTACTCAAAGAGTTAAAGAGGTAATAGAGAAAAAAAGAAAAAAAAAAAAAAAAAAAAAAAAAAAAAAAAAAAAAAAAAAAAAAAAAAAAAAAAAAAAAAAAAAAAAAAAAAAAAAAAAAAAAAAAAAAAAAAAAAAAAAAAAAAAAAAAAAAAAAAAAAAAAAAAAAAAAAAAAAAAAAAAAAAAAAAAAAAAAAAAAAAAAAAAAAAAAAAAAAAAAAAAAAAAAAAAAAAAAAAAAAAAAAAAAAAAAAAAAAAAAAAAAAAAAAAAAAAAAAAAAAAAAAAAAAAAAAAAAAAAAAAAAAAAAAAAAAAAAAAAAAAAAAAAAAAAAAAAAAAAAAAAAAAAAAAAAAAAAAAAAAAAAAAAAAAAAAAAAAAAAAAAAAAAAAAAAAAAAAAAAAAAAAAAAAAAAAAAAAAAAAAAAAAAAAAAAAAAAAAAAAAAAAAAAAAAAAAAAAAAAAAAAAAAAAAAAAAAAAAAAAAAAAAAAAAAAAAAAAAAAAAAAAAAAAAAAAAAAAAAAAAAAAAAAAAAAAAAAAAAAAAAAAAAAAAAAAAAAAAAAAAAAAAAAAAAAAAAAAAAAAAAAAAAAAAAAAAAAAAAAAAAAAAAAAAAAAAAAAAAAAAAAAAAAAAAAAAAAAAAAAAAAAAAAAAAAAAAAAAAAAAAAAAAAAAAAAAAAAAAAAAAAAAAAAAAAAAAAAAAAAAAAAAAAAAAAAGCGATGAAGCATGTGTGGACAATAGAGGAGGAAAGAAAATCCTTATCCACTGAAAAAAAAAATTCCCAAGGGGACCGTTCAACGTGGGGGCTTGCTTCATGTTTAGCTTCATGTAAGCACCAAAAAGAAAGTAAAAGATAACAGAAAACGACAGCCAAATCCATCAGGTACCTTCAAATCATTCCCTGTTATACATTTAGCCTTAGCTCGAGACGTGTTGGCTTGTGATTGGCTATATGCCACGTCAACAGCGTAAAGCTCCGAAAAGTAAGAGTGACTGTTGAAGACAGCCATTCAGGTATTGTAACGTGGGAAAGCTCAGAGACAAACGGACCCACCAGATAATTTCTCGGGGAGGTCTGACATGTTGTAGTTACAAGGTAATAATAAAGTAAAGAAAATGACGTGAAAGTGGCTTTTTTTTTTTTTTTTTTTTTTTTNTTTTTTTTTTTTTTTAACGAGAAGTGATTGCAGTGATTGGGAAATGGTATCGAAGACTCTCCTCTATTGGTGCTAGTCTAAATGGAAACAAACAAAACACTCTCATTAATTATGATTATTGTAAATTAATCTAATTAACTCCAAAATAACTTTTATAGGGACAAAATTGCCTAAGCTTATATATAAAACTTATCGATACTTTAACTAAATAATGTGAGATTTTAACATGTCTCCCTCACATCTAACATAGAAGTATAATAAAGTCAACTGATTATCTCCGGAGCAACCAACAATAAGACCCATCCATTCGCACATGCTCATGCTTGTTCTGATATTATGTTACAAGAATTAACTAATTCCAAAAAAATTTTATAGGGGAGATGATTGTCTCAGCCCATATATAAAGCTTGTTACTTGTCAGCTCTTTAAAAAAACTATATGGGATTTCAATAAGATTAAAATGATATACTCTTTAGTCTTTGAAATATTGAAACGATATATTATATAGTCAATAAAATAACTAATTATAAATATACTATTTTAATCTTTTAGAGACTAAATTGTGCATTTCATTATTTTAGGGATGAAGTTGTCATCTCGGTGTACAGAGGTATTTACAGATAACCCACCAAATGACACATCACTAGGAATTGAACCCAAACCATGCAATTATTATAGGCGGAAGGTGACCAAGTGAACCAAACTTCATTGGCAGCAACCTGATATTTTAGTCTCTAAATAAGATGAGCATTATCATTTTAGTTTCAGTCTAATTTTTTTTTAAAAAAATCATGATTCTTTATAAGTTATTTATTTTAAAAATTTAAAACATTAAATATTATTTTTAAAATTTAGAAAATAAAAAATTATTAAGAGATATTTTCAACTCTCAAAAAAATTTTTAAAGATGAGAATTATACATATCATATATTGTAACAAGATATGAATTTTTTCAAATTAAATCAAACATTTTCCACATTTAAGTACTCAATTGACAATACTAACAAAATCCAAGGGTAATCCAAGGGCTTAATTGATGATTTAGGCGATATTATTATTATTATACATCCAATGGTGAATAAGAAGACAAGGAAGGTGAATCTGAGATAGAAATCCACTGTACGCTGATCGACACGTTACTAATAATGTCTCCACAACCACCACTTAGGGGTCCCCCCCAACTAGGCTTTCTCTTTCTATGAAAAAAAGGTTCAACAAATTAAACGTATTATCACCAATTGCAAAACAGAAAATATCAAAGATATATTACCATTTAATTCACTCTTTTTTCCCTTAAAGAGTATGGGAAACTGTATATAGTATATACTAGAAACCCAGTGAGAAAAAAGGGGAGGGGTTAATTAAGGAAGGTTTAAGGATTGTGTTAATTAATAAGTTAATTAGTGAAAAGGACTATTTAGTTGAATTCTTGCTTATCGATCTCTTTGTGAAGATAAATAGGGTAGTGTGAGAGGGAGAGGTAGGTAGGAAGATAATAGAGAGTAGTGAGAGAGAGATCAGATCGAGTAGTAAATTAAATTTAAGAGAGAGAGAGAGAGAGAGAAGATAATAATATCATATATCAATATGGGAAGAGGAAGAGTGGTTTTAGAGAGAATAGAGAACAAAATAAACAGGCAAGTGACTTTCTCAAAACGAAGGAATGGTTTGCTTAAGAAAGCTTATGAGCTTTCTGTTCTTTGTGATGCTGAAGTTGCTCTTATCATCTTTTCTAGCCGTGGCAAGCTCTTTCAGTATAGCACTTCCGAGTATGATCTCTCTCTCTCTCTCATTTTCTTCATCCTAATTTATTACTATATAACGAATCTCAAATTAAGGATTGAAGTTATCAATTGTAAAACAGCTTATAAGATTTTAATTTTTTAGTGTGTCCATGTTTCTCTTAAGATGTTTTACACTCAACAATCATATAATTCTTTATATATTAGGCATACAGAGGATGAATACATATATTTGCAATTAAAATCCATTAAAGAATCCATTGAAATCGATCTCCTTCCAAAGTTTTGTTTTAGTGTGATTTTGTGCCAATATAAGTTTTTAAAAGAATGATACTTCAAAAGTAAAGTGTTGAAGTTGAAGAACTCGAAGTTAGGGATGATAATTTGGGTGGATAATTAGGATAATTATCTGAATCCATCAATAAAAAATATCTAATATTTTTTTTTGGTAGGCAAAAAATATCTAATATTTGATGAATATCGAATATGATACAAATAGTAAAAAAATAAAAAAATAATAAGATATTAGATAAATACGAATATTGTCTTAACTATATGATATTGGACTAAAATGAACAAATAATTAAAATACCCGCTATTAATATCTTATAATACAGATATTTTATTATATAATATCTACTTTTAATCGATTTACTTTAGTTATCAAATATCATGTATTAAATATATTTGATTATTGAAATAGGATATTATATCCTATATCTATAATTTTTCAAATATAAATATTAGATAGAATAAACAGATATAGATATAAATAGTGACAAAATGACCAAATACCCTAAATATTACTATCCCTACGACCCTACTCAGAAGTCTTATAACTAAAATATTTTACCCTCAAGAATCTCCCCCAATATCCCTCGTTACATATTTTCACATACACAAATCTTTAGTATGCGATTTTTCCTTCTTTATGGGAGATATACATATTTTTTTTTTATGTTTGACAATAATACAGTATCTTGAAACATTAGTGTAAATCCTCTTTTCTCTCCGCATCGATTGTTCCGTACTTGAAGTTCTCTTTTAGAGTATAGTCAACTCGTAGTCTCGTACATCGTACGTGAAAAAAAAGTAAGAAACCAAAAAAAAAAAAATCTCATTATGTTCTCCAAAAGTATCATGGTTAAAACTTCATTTTGGTCCTCAAATAATGGGGTGAGTTTCATTTTAATCCTAAAACTATTTTTTGTTCCATTTTGATCCTCAAACTTTTCATTTTGATCCTCCTAAAATGTGATTTTGTCAAGTTTGCTATTATTTATAACTTAGGCAATTGGGATATATGGATCAATTTTTTTTTTGTGTCTTAATAAACGAGTTGATAAAGAGAGAAAGAAACATAATTCATCCTTAGTCATAAATGGGAGATAAAACTCAACCACAAATTTATGTATAATTTGTGACTAAGAATAAAAATTTTTCTTTCTCTATTTACCAATTTACTTATTATATATATATATATACAAGAGAGAAATCACCAGCAACTTAATTGTTGAGGTTAGATTTAATGACATAAATCATATGAAATAACATTAGGGGATCAAAACAAAACAAATGTGAAAATTTAAGGACTAAAGAGAAACAAAAAAAATTGGACCAAAATAAAACTTTTCCAATAATTTGAGAAGTAAAATGAGTATTTGACCAAAAATTATATATTTGGTTCTGAAATTTGAGAAGGCTAGGGTTCTGGATATTAAACTTCATGATATTAATTAATTAATTAAATATTAGCTTGGGCTTTTACTCATTTTTTTTGTAAGCAAAAGTTTAGGTGAGTTAGGGTTAGAGGACTGACCAAGGCCAAGACAGACCTCCAGGTTCTATGAGTGTTTATAGAGATATTTATAAATTGCCTACCAACAAGACCCTCGTATCAGCGATGATAATCGAGCTCATATATGAGTCAACTCCTTAATACCAATTGGGTCAACCTTTCTTGGCTGGGTTTTTCACTCTAATCTTTATAATTTCCAAGGATAGGATGTTCCCTACTTGGAGACTAATTAAATTCATAGTGGTTTCACATTTGAATGACTAAATTTTATCATTCATATTTCATATTTGAATAACTTTATCATTCAAAGATTAGATTAATTAACTAAAAACTTCTAATTTTTTAATGAATAAATTTTTAATCTACTCTTACAATAAATACCAAAATTTGATCATAATAATGTTATTATTGAAAGACCTTATGGTTTGATGTATCAATCTCACAATAAAACGTTGATAAAAGTCAACCTCTCTATGGTGAAAGGCACTAATAAACTAATTAATTTTTTTTTCCTTGAACTTTTTTAATATCTGATAAGTTTTTCTATATAATCTATATATTAATCATTTTTTTCATCTTAGAATTTCCCAATTAACTAATTTATGTTTCCTTTGTTATCAGCATGAACAGAACCATTGAACGATATCGCCAATGTTGTTACATCTCACAAGCTAGCGACATAGTTGAACATGAATCACAGGTTTTAATTTTTTTCTTTAATTTCTTTATTATTTCATACCTTATTATTAACTTGTTAATTCATACCTTAAATATGTATCTACTGATCAATCTTCCGACATTGTTGTGTGTACTAATTTGCAGACCTTATACCAGGAGATTCTGAAAATGAAGGTCAAACATGAATCGCTTGAGAGGACACAAAGGTAAAAATGACATAAATTAAATAGTTATGTACTTAATGTAAAGTAAAAGAAACTCCTTATTTTAATTTTATTTATTATGTAAGAAAAAAAAAAGAAGTTCCCAAATCATTAAAAATTATAGAAGATTTAAAGTTTTTTTTTGGTGTAATGGAACCTCTTTCTAGATTGCTGTTAAAAATTCTTTCGTTTTTTTTTTCTAGTAGTTAAAAACAATTTTTTTTTTTTCAAAATGAAAATGTTAACATTTTTTTTACACAAAACAAAGTGTTTAGGAGGTCTTATGTTGTTCCGGAAAAAAAATTATACCAAAAGTAAAATTTAAAAGTATTTTGTTTATTTTAGCCAAATAATTAAGTTTGTTAATAAAAAAGGTCAAATAGTCATTTTAGTCCTCAAACTATGTGTTTAATTTCATTTTGGTCAAAATTATTTTTTGTTCTATTTTGATCCTCAAACTTTCACATTTGTTTAATTTTGGTCTTAAAATGTGATTTCGTTTAGTTTTTTACGGTATTTTTAATATGAATAGTTAAGATGAATTATTTCTCTCTCACATGTGTTATAATAAGTGAATTGACAAAAAAGAGAAAGAAAAATTTGCACTCTTTAAAAGAAAAATCTTCACTATTTGAAAAAAAAACATCCACAAATCTATCTCCAATTTGTGACTAAGAATGAAAATTTCTATTTCTATCTTTGTCAACTTACTTATTAATGTAACACAAATAAGAGAGAAATAATAGTCTATCTTAATTGTCTAGATTATAAATACCGGCAGAAATCAAACAAAATCACATTTTGAAAACTAAACTAGAACAAATGTGAAAGTTTGAGGATTAAAATGGAACAAAAAATAGTTTTAAGACCAAAATAAAACTTATCCTATAGTTTAAAGACTAAAATGAAAATTTGACTTAAGAAAATATTGGGTTGTTGGTAGACACTAAATAATAGTTTGTGACGGTGTATATTTAAGACATTTGCTAGGAGAAGATCTTGAGCCACTTGGAATGAAAGAATTGAATAATCTTGAGAGACAACTTGACAGAACCCTCACGCAAGCTCGACATCGCAAGGTATTATATATATTGATAATCTTTTCACTCATTTTGAGTATTCGTAATTGTGAGAATATCTTCTCTCTTAGATTGACACTAATATCATATCATCACGATTTAGTCTAAAAAACATACAATTCAACTTTCAAAAAATACGATTCAATATGTATTTGAAGACAGAAAATTTTGTGTTTTTTTGAGACTGTATTGTGAAATCTTAGTTTAAGAAGGTAGATTTCGTATTTTTGACCATGCACATGACCTTCACGTGTTTTTTTACATAAAAATGTAACCGAAAAATAGTTTGTGTACCAAAGTGTTAATAGCGAATAGAACAGAATATTAAAATATCACTTTTGATTTTGAAAGAACAAATATACCAAAGTAGAATCAATTTATACATCAGGATACCACAGTTTAATAGTTAGATAATATTCACTTAAAACTTTAGATTCAACTTAAGCAAAAAAATATTGGACCAAAAAGTAAATGAAATTAAATTAACAGGTAATTGAAGCATCACTCTACTCAAAAGTTCAAACTACTTTTTTATTGCAGACTCAGAAGATGATGGAACGATTGGATGAGTTACGCCGAAAGGTAACCATTTAGAAATACAATAAATACTAACAATAATTAAAGGTTGCCCCATGCTTTAATATTCTGCAAAATACGGACATTTCATTTTGAGATACGGACATTTCATTTTGAGATAGTGTCACGAGTGTCGACACATGTTAGTGTTCGACATCTATACAACACATTTTCATAAATCTCAGAATATGAAATCATTTTTTACCACTTTGACTAATGCAATTTTACTGTAGCATCCTCACATATCATGTTTTGATTTAGCCTAATATATATTGGGACTTAGCTTGAATCATTATTATGACCTTGTGTTCTTTTTTAATCCCATATATCTCAAGTCTCTCTCTCTCTCTCTCACTCTTTTTAAGCCTTGACTTGTACGTTTTATTTATTTTTCTCAAAGGCCATATGTTTTGTTTTTCTAACATGGATCTTTTTCTTCTGAATTGTGAGGTTATTAAACTCTTATACCATGTTGAAATTTAAAGGTTTCTAATCCAAATGTGTGTGATATCGTGTTAAGTTTATATATGAGTGTAAATGTAGATGATGCTATTCAACCAAAAAAAGAAAAAAGCTTAAAACAATTTTAATACATTATATACTCTTAAACAGTCTCATGTTTTTCTGATTTGGGACTTTGATAGATTATCTCCAACAGTGACAGTGCTGGCTTTCATTTGTTAGGTTTAGAGATTCAGATTTGACTGCTTAATTTTCATGCTCAGTGATGCAATACATTAAATAGATATAAATGCATATATCTTTCTTTGTTTACAATCACTCTATTCTCATTATATTCATTGTCGTTACATATATTGGCAGGAGCACAACTTGGAGGAGATTAACAAACAACTCAAGTCCAAGGTCTTCTCCTCTAAACTATACGATAAATTCTGTGAAAACTTACTATTAATTAACCCAGAATTGAATTTATATCGAGTAAATAAATCAATTTCTGAATAATTAAAATATACTATTATATCCTTAACTTAGCAATTTAGTTCCTGAGTCAAATTTAGAGACCAAAAATTACAAATTCAAAAACCAAATAATATAAATTTAGTACAAATTTAAGGACCAAAAAGTATAAAGTTAATTTACTAACAAGTGTTTGCTGTAGCTACTAGGCGAGATACATCCTAAGAAGAGAATCTAAGTTTGATCCCTAGAATCGACATTGTTGGAAGGGCTCTGACCATTTTGTCTCTGAGGCCCGAATGAGATTAGTCTTCACTTAGACCGTTACACGGATAGGCGGGGGATACCCATGACTTAACTGAAAGAAAAAGTATAAAGTTAATTCAAATTTATGGACTAAATAGTATTAATTTAATAATAATTTAGGAACCAAAAGGTATGAAATTAGTTCAAACTCAAGGACGACAAAATTGTCAATAGGGACCAAATAGAGTATAATTAAAATATTTCAGGGACCAAATCGTTTATTTAGATTATTCAGAGATTGATGATTAGTTGACTCTGTATAAATTTAAAGACCAAATAGTAAGTTTTCTCATAAATTCAAAAAATTACACATTTCGGTATAGAGATATTGTGGGCCTTGAAAGTGATGTACTCTAATTATTTAATAATTAAAATTTAGAAATGTTTAATTAAATCAACTCTTAAAAACTTTCTACTTAAGTATCAATTCTCATCCAAATATTCTTTAGGAATTAATTAATAAGTAATCGATTGAAATCTTTTGGAGTAAAAATATGTATATTTTAAATTTACGATGAATAAAATATTTAGACGATTTAGTAAGAGTAAACTAATTATTTAATTTTTAAAAAATTGAAATATATAATTTAGTTCTTGAAAGATAAAAGTAATATACTTTTTAATCTTTTTTATAAATTAAAATAATATATCGTTTTAATTTTTTTAAGGACCAAAAGAGTTTATAATTTTACTCTTTTAAGAATTAGATTGTACATTTCAATTTTTTAAAAATGAAATTGTCAATTCAATTATCTTTTAATAATAAAATTATTGGTTTCCTCATTAAATAATATGTATATATGGCATATATATCTTACATTTCTAATTGCCAAACTTTCAGCTTGAGGAAGGATATGAATGTAGCTTAAGCCTTGAAGACTTTGAAGCCAGCCAAATCGAATCAGGAACAACTAGGAACACCTTACAAACAAGGTATATATTACAGAACACTTTTACTTTAAAAACAATTCTTTGGAAAGTGAGCTCTGAAAACAGGTTTAACTGATTAATTTTGGTGAGTCAGATTAGTGAAATGCTGGCATAACTCGGGTGGGTTGATTCACTCAATTGGTGATCTATTGTGAGTCAACTTGACAAATTAATTAGTGGGATAAACACACTAACTCAAAATTTTTATTTTTTCTAAAAAAATAACGTCAGAGTGCATAATTGATTCCATATTTTTTGATTAAGTTGTAGATTTAGTCTCATTTTTTATCAGGTTACAGAATTGGTCTCATATATTTGTAAAGAGTTTCACCATACAAAAAGGTTCTACATTGTAAGGTTAACGGTGAAACTTTTTGTAAAGATATGATATCAAATCTAAAAAAAATAAATCTAATTCTGCAACTGATCAAAAGATATAAGATTAAAAGTGTAGCAAAAGAAGATACGAGACTAAATTGAGACTTAAACAAAAGATATGAGACAAAAAATACATTTTAACCAGAAAATTATATTTTTAAAATAACTATGGTTTTATAAGTTATAATTTTTTTAAAAATATATGACAATTAGGTATTCTATCATCATATAAATTTTGATATTGAAAAAAGAAATTGTATAGGTGAATAAAATGAGTTAATTCAACTTATTAAACTTTTTTTTTTTTGGTCGAAATTCAATTTATTATACCGATGGGCTGAGTTGATAAAATTCTGATTTATTAAGAATTTTGGCTCGCATGAGCCAAAACCTTCACTCGAGTTAGCTTATTTAACAACTATATTTACAGGGGCATATTAACTGAAAACAATAATACTACATGAAGAAAACAGAGGAGGAAAATAACAATAAATAACTAAAAATCACAAATTAATGATATAGATTGATAGAGAGACCATCAAATTATAAAAAACAATCAAAGGAAAATAGAAAAACATGCCCATATTCTCTCTCTCTCTATAGAACACAGAGGATACATTTTATATTAATATTAATGTTGATTAATTAGTGGTTTAATTTAGTGTTTTTTTTTAATTTATATAATCATATGTAATATAATATTTTTGGATGGCAGGCATGGACAACGTCAAGGGAAAGCAATAGACACGAGGACTGAGGATGGTGCACAAGGCAGTCATAACGATAACAATAACGGATGGTTGCTTTGATGAAACTTGATATATACTTAAAATCATCTTAATTTATATTATATATATATTCATCAAATATATATACATATATATATATATATATATATATATATATATATATAGCTTCCTTAGTTAATGTACTTGTTGAGTATCCAGAAATGACACGCTATTTGAGTCCTGTAATTATAATGGATAATATGTATTAGATACATACTATAGTTACATATGTTAAGGCAATAGTAACTTGCGGTGCAATTGTTAGTAGAACCATACTACATAACATAATTATCTTACAATAAATGTTCGTCCAGTGATAAACAAGCTGCATAACAGGTTGAAGGGTCTAAGTTTAAACCCTGTAATCAATATTGTTAGGAGGGTTTAACTGTTTACTCCTAACCTAAATGAGATTAGTCTTCACTTAAACCATTGTACGGATAGATAGATGAAACTCATGATTAAATAAAAAATTATTTTCAAACCCTATGAGAAATTATTCCTTAATATTTTATCCCACTGAAAATGGACCGAGATCTTTTGTTAAATGTTTTTTCAATATTTTGGGTTGCTCGGCAATGTGTATAACTTTCTCTTTCTTGTACTTCAGTTCATTTGCATATAAATTCAACAATTCTTGATCTTTTTTCTTATGGTTTTTAGCAAGTTGAACGTCAACGTAACTTAGAAATAGAATAGAAACTAATATAATATCTCAAATTTATAAAATAAAATCATATAAATTTAAAATTTGAGAAACTCAAATATTCAGATATTAAAATATTTTGAATCGCAATCAATCACAAATTTATCTTAATTATTACAAGGAGAGCATATATAACGCAATCAAACTAAAATAATCATAACAAATTGTTGGAAATTTATATATTATATAATATTATAATGTGTCATATAAAAGTTCTATATTTGTGAGATGAAGGAAGAGCCAATAATATCTTTTATCATTATTAATTTTTGACAATTATTTCCTAAAATTGATTTTTTATTGTGATTAAATTTTTGAAGGTTTCAGAAAATAATGATAATTGATAGTGATAAACTAGAAAATGGGTAGCACTTACCTAGTTCACCGGATGTGGGCTGCTAAAGCCAAGATTCGAACAAGACCTGCAAGAGCTTCACAGGGGGGCCCTGCGAAGAGTACTCCGACGCTCAAGTTAGTAAGAGAGAGATAGGAGAGTAAGGGAATTCTGGAGTGTAAAGAGTAGCTAACCTTAGTCTGCTGGGTTGAGCTCTATTTATAGAGCAGAGGGAGAGAGGTGGTCAGCGCGCGGGGCGCACCACGTAACCAGACACGATCTCCACCAGCGAGGATGGTGGAGACCGAGAATTGCGGAGCAAGGCAATCGTGGGTGGTTGCCTGCTGTGTTGCCGGGCGGTCGCCATAATACTGGAGAACGTGGGTGTGAACAAGTCAGTAGCCCACAATCTCTCGTAGCGTGAATTGCGGAGCGAGGTAGTCGTGGGTGGCTGTTAGTCTGGAGGCGGGCGCCATGATCCTGGGTGGAGGGGGCCGCCCCTAACTGTGCGGAGCGAGGTAGTCGTGGGTGGAGGGGGGCCGCCCCTAATTGTGCGGAGGCCACTTGATTGGTTCGAGCGCGCTTTGCAGGGTGTGAAGGGGGGAAGAGGCCCGGTGCGAGGGCCGTTTAGGCGTACGCCCAAATAGTGATGTATCACAAGTCCCTCCTTAAAGAAGCCGACGTGTGCGTCCATTGCTGCCTCTTGGCGGGCGCGCAGAGAGGTAGGTTAGGGAAGCGAGCGATGGAACCTACGCCGGGGGCATGCACGTAATTCAGGCGTACGCCTGGAGGTAGAGCCTTGGAAGCCTTGGAAGCAAAGCCTTGGCGGCAAAGCCATGGCGGTAAAGCCTTGGCGGCAACCCCTGGCGGCAAACCCTTGGCGGCAAACCCTTGGTGGCAAAGCCTGGCGGCAACCCCTGGAGGCAAAGCCTTGGCGGCAACCCCTGGCGGCAAACCCTTGGCGGCAAACCCTTGGCGGCAAACCCTGGCGGCAAACCCTTGGCGGCAAAGCCTTGGTGGCAAAGCCTGGAGGCAACCCCTGGAGGCAAAGCCTTGGCGGCAACCCCTGGCGGCAAACCCTTGGCGGCAAACCCTGGCGGCAAAGCCTTGGTGGCAAAGCCTGGAGGCAAAGCCTTGGCGGCAACCCCTGGCGACAAACCCTAGCTTGGCGGCAAAGCCATGGTGGCAAAGCCTTGGAGGCAACCCTTGGCGGCAACCCCTGGGGGCAAAGCCTTTGAGGCGTACGCCCAAAATGTGCAGGAGTACTTGTCCCCCGCGCAGAGGGAGCATTAGGAATGGCGGGCTTCCATGGGAACAGGGAAAGTCAAGGAGGCCATGGCGGGCGGCCATGTATACGAAAGCAGTGATATTGGTGTTATATCAATGCGGCCGCCCATGGGTTTGAGAATTGCCGGAAGCAATTAAGTCTGCTGAACCCCGACCTGAACGAGGCGGGCATGAGATCCGTATATGTGGGCGGATGATGATGAGCCGAGCGAGCCAATGCCTGACCTGCCGAGTGACGACCATCCATGGATTGGATTTGGCGGAGGGGCGATCGCAGCTCAAGCCGGGCGACGAGGGGTACGTGCCGCCGGTGGACGTGCAGAGCACCGCGGGGAATGAAGCGGGCGTGGAGCAGCCAATGATAGCCCGATAGCGGAGGCGGAGGAGGCAGTGGCGAGCACGTGCCGGGAGCGATCGCCACAGCGATTTCGGATGAATCTGTTGCACTTATACCAGGCCTAAATAGCTTATGCTATGTGTAGATTGAGCAAAAATACTCATTGTCCAAACAATGAATGTTGAGAGGCTTTGGTAAGAGTATTGAGATACTTGAGAGGTACCATGAAACATGGTATATTCAATTGAGAAATAATATTGTGAGGCAGCTGCTAAGAGATGGTGTAATCTCAATTGATTTTATAAGATCAAATGTGAATTTCGCGAATCCGTTAACGAAGCCTTTTGGAAGGAAATAAATTGAAACATCGAGGGGAATAGGACTAAAGCCAATTTGAAATTAACAGCGATGACAACTCAACTTTTGAGATTGGTGACCCCATGAATAAGGTTCAATGAATAAGAACAAGTCGTTTGTTAGTTCTACTAGCAAAAGTTAATATTTCCTATTCCTATGGTGTGAGAAAGTGCTAGACTGCATTTTTTTTAGGATGAGTAAAACTCTTAATGATTTCATAGTTATGAGATGGTGTATTAAGTGCAGGTACACTTTATGAAATCACCTCTACGAATGTGGAGTGTGGCCGCTCCTATGAGATTATGGCAAAAATCTATAGAGCATTCGTTATGAACCAGGCGCGCACATGGCCGAATTAACGTGCAAAAACGACGTTAATAGCAGAAATGTGGGGGTATAATCTGACCCTTAGTACCTCTGTTACACACAAAGAGTTGTTGGTTCATAGAAGCCTGTTTCACTAACATCTCTGTGTATCAAGAATTATTGGTCTAGTTCAAGTCGTTAATGACACTAGATACAATGGTTATACGCGTGAATAAAATTCAGTAAAAGAAATGAAAGGTTTATTTGACACATGTGGGGGATTGTTGGAAATTTATATATTATATAATATTATAATGTGTCAAATAAAAGTTCTATATTTATGAGATCTAGGAAGAACCAATAATATCTTTTAATATCTTTTATCATTATTAATTTCTGACAATTATTTCCTAAAACTGATTTCTTTATTGTGATTAAATTTTTGAAGGTTTCAGAAAATAATGATAATTGATAGGTTTTTAAAATGTATTTGATGAGTAATAAAACAATTTAATATATTAAATTGTCTTTATTAGCTCTAAAATTTGTTGTCTTTTATATTGGTTATTTTGATCAACATGAAGTGAGAGCTTGAGGAACCTACCAGTACCCTACTTGCTGAATTTCTATCTTCTCATATTCTGTCACCTTGTTGTTTAGTTGAAACAATAAGAAGGGTTCGTTTAATTCTCGGAAATGTCGCTTCCTAATTTCTGAGAGGTTGCGGAATATCTTTTTAGAACACTGTTCTTGTGACGCGACTCGAAGTATTTTGTGTTTCATAAATTTATACATATCCCCGACACAAAATATCATAAAATACCATTAGAAAGTATGAAATCGCGCTAGGATATAAAGCCTCTTATCGTTTTTTATTTTGGGGATTCTTAATGTTTAGGGATTTATTCGATTATGAATTTCATATATTGGAGATTTAGAGTGGCAAAACTACGTAGCTCACTAAATGGCATTTCACAATACCACTTCACACTTTTACATACATATAACTTGAGATATATTAACAAATGTGAGTGGAGACCAAATAGTTGACGATGACAATTTTTGAAGGATTGAATGGTATATTTTATTTAATGAAAGACTAAATTATTGATTCAATGAAAATTCAAGAACTAAACAATAAATTTTCTTTAATATAGAAGCAAAAACAAAATGCATTATCAGTGTTGGAAGCCATTTGAGGAAAAAACTAAAATTAAAAGCCAAATAAGATTTACAAGATGCAATCTCAAACACACTCTGAATTTGCTACTTGTATTCCTCGGTCAATAAAAACACAAATAAAATGATTGTATAGGTAAAGTGTGACTTTGAAATGACAAACTAAAAGAAAAAAAGAGCCTGGTAATGCACTTCAAAGTGAAGGCCAATTGAACTAATATATAAAATAGAATTTCAGAGTGAACAACAAAATGAAACAACAAGGTCATGAGCATATCACCTAAACTGTACTATAGACTAACCTTAACAACAACAAATAGTACATGTTATTTCTTTTTTTCTTAAAAAAAAAATGTGGTTGGTGCTTATATTGTAGCTGCTTCAAGTAAGAATTGAAGAACAGCTTCTTTTGTAGGAAGTGCTGGAATAGCCCCTCTCTCTGTTACAGTGAGGGCACCACATACATTGGCAAAGTACAAAGCCTTCTTTAAACGCTTCTCATCCTGCCACAAGGAATCAATATGTAAATTCCTCATTTCTCAAGCAAATATATATATATATATATATATATTGTACAACAAGAAAGAAACAAAAAAATTAAATCAAAGTGCACTTTTAGTCCCATATCTTTTGCTCAGATCTCAATTTGGTCCCATATTTTTTTGTGTCACACTTTTGGTTCCATATCTTTTGCTCAGGTTTCAATTCGGTCATATATCTATTTTTGTTGCACTTTTGGTCTCATATATTTTGGTCAAATTGCAGAATTGGTCTCATATCTTTGCAAAAAGTTCAACATTATGGGACTAATGGTGAAACTTTTTGCAAAGATATGGGACCAAATTTGCAACAATAAAAAATATGGGACCAATTCTGCACCTGACCAAAAGATATGAGACAAAAAAATATACAAGAACAAATTGAGACCTGACCAAAAGATATGGGACCAAAAGTGCACTTTGACCAAAAAATTATTAACAAGAAGCATCTTATTGCACTGCTATATTTTTGAGACATCGTTTTCAGGTTTTTACACAGCACATCATCTTCCTAATGTGACACTGACAACGTTTGAAGCAATTGATTCAGCCTTCATGTAATATTCTCATTAAGAACCAGAGAAATCCCATATTAAGTGAGTTGCTGTGGGAAAGCAATTAACTATAGTGGGAACCATATTTTAGATTCACCAACTACCAGATTGCAATACTTCCAAATTGTACAGAGCACTCACAGAATCAAGGATCAAAGGTCTTTCAAGAATAGATATTTCACTAGTTTCATTTAAGATGAAAGATGATAAACAGAATATGATAGTCCGTTTGTTTTTTAATGTTACTTTTTAATATCAGGCATAGAAGCTTCTCCAACTAAAGTTTTTGTTCTTCATCATCAAATGATTTTTCAAAAATAAAAAAGAGGGGGAATGAAGGCCGATAGAGATAACGAAGGGGATGAACATAGGAATGGAATATAAAAGAAAATTGTGGTCTTCTTTGACCCTGCGACACCCTAGAACATGAAACGTCTTCATTACTCTATATCACTGTTTTTTGGTAACCGGAAGCAATGAGTGATAAACAACTAATGACTAGAAAAGTGTAGATGAATGAAGCCAGAACTATTCAACATGCAGTCAGTATTAAAATTGTAAAATACCTGAAAAATAGTTGGGTCAGAAGCCAAACTGTACAACATCCCACTAACAAATGCATCCCCGGCACCAGTGGTGTCAACAGGCTTAACTTTAACTCCGGCGACCCTCCCCCGAAATTCCTGCATAAAATTTAGCAATCAGAATAGTCAAACACCAGTGGTTGAACTAAGAGAAGACTTTCACATCGGTTTTGGCTGCAGCTAGTTAATCAAGCATGTCATTACAGGATGAAGTTAGTCAAGTTACATGTGAAAACATTAGTTGGGTACATTAACATATAACTGTTGTATCAGCCCACTCATAACATTGTAACTGTCAAGACTAAAGACAGTATATATTGGTAACTATATTGTGAAATTTGTCAATACAAAATGACAATACAAGCAGACAAAGTCACACAAAGTAAACTAAATGAATAATTGATTGATTACGTCCCTTATGAAGCCTTCAATTTGAAAAGCCTACCTTTGTATAATATCTACAACCCTCTGACCCTTCGGTTACAACTAGAAGCTTAAGATTAGGGTGAAAGAGCTTATTCAACACAACATTATCATCATAAGGATCATCACCACCGGTCAAGAATGTGATCTCATCCTCGCTTATCTGCAGACACATAAGAAATCCAAAATTAGCTCTATTTTTTCCTTTTATTTATACATTTTCAATCATTTTGGGAGGGAGAGATTCACAGACCGATCTTCAATCTCTAAAGTAAAAGAAGAAAACATTTATGAAGCAAATCATATTTGAATATACTATACCTTAATTATATCTGCTTCATTCCATATGCTCATTATGCCATTTCGAGCGGCTTCAGCAGATGGCCATAGGGCCAATCTCAAGTTTGGGTCATAGGAAAGAATGGCACCAGATTTTTTAGCAATACTCATAGCTGCAAGATGAGCTGACTTGCATGGTTCATCAATCAAGCTGATGGAACCATAATGGAATATACTACCCTGAAAAGAATATGACAGATATTGAAACATAAATTACATGTCAATGACCATATTTTATAATTAGTGATTGACAAACAGAAAATTAAAATTAGAAAATAAAAAAAGAGCATAAGGAAACCTGCTTAATGAGATTTTTATCAAGTTCTGACTCTTGAAGAAGCATATCAGCGCTCGGATTTCGGAAAAACAAGAACTCACGCTCACCATCAGCTCTAAGTGTAACAAAGGCTAGCGCAGTTCGTGCATTAGGGTCAAACCTCACACCAGTTATACCAACACTGTTCTGCTTTAAAATATCAGCCAGCATGTACCCAAATTCATCTTTTCCAACCTACAACACACGCAGACAAAAACTTAGATATGATAATTAATTCTAGTGGCTCAGGCACATATCTCTTTTCTCCTAGTTATAGCTTCCTTTTATTCTTTTTTAGATTTTTCTTTTTTGTCTGGGGGATGCCAGAAATCACACATATATCTAGGAAAATAATATTCAGTTCAAAAAGTAACGAACAACACGATGAATTTGATAAGATACAAATGATGTCAACAAAACATGGATGTCTAACTACACCTTGCCTATAAAAGCCGACGAACCCCCAAGTCTAGATATGCCAACAGCCACATTGGCTGGAGCACCACCGGGAGCTTTTTTAAAAGCAGGTGCTTCAGCAAGTGACACTCCAGCCACTGTTGGTACAAAGTCAATCAACATTTCACCAAAGCAAACAACCAGTGAACCATTGTCCTTCGATTCTCCATCTGAGTTACCTGCGAAAAAGAGGTACTGTCAAACACACTTAACGATTTCACTATAAGTTAAATGTGGTGGAGTCAACAACAAATGTTTCAAGACACTTTTGGTAGGTGATTATGCTACTAATATGGCTTCATTCGCATTACAGAAGATAACTTGCTGGAAATGTTTTCGGCACTCTATTGTGTTGATGGTAGAAATTGTTCTATTTCCCAGTGTTTGGGTGCACAAGCTAACAGATAATATCTTAATCAAACAGAAGCAATCCTTCAAGAAGAGTTAAACGACTTTTCATCAAGAGAAGAGGAAAACGAATTTTATACCAAACCAGACAAGGGAAAATTATAAGAGAAACACAATTTCTGTTAACATATATTCACAGATTATCTTGAAAAACAAGGTATTCAGAAATCATTACCAGCTGGTATTGTCTTGTACCAAGCTACTTTCTATAGAATATACTTTCTGCAATTATGCCTTTTTGCATAAACCAAATAATAACCCTATGAAAAGCAGAATTCTAATCTTCATGATTGGTCATTCATATTGGGTAGTCTAATATTAGGTAGAAAAATTCTTTCAAATACAACACGTGAATTGGAATCTGTTGAATATATCTTCTGATTTGTGCCAAAAACACGTGTTCACACAAATTTTTTCATTGAAACTGATTTCTTTCCAATTGACCCTTTTGGGCCCCCAAATGAGATAGACCCCATTTATGACTCGAATTGATTTTTTCTATTATTATTATTATTATCATACCCATGATTTTATCTGTCAGCAAGGAAGGATGGAAATCACAAGCTAAAAGAAGGCGTTCAAGAGGGTAAAGACCCTTTTCAAGTTCAAATACCAACAAATGAGAACATGACGTATTCAATAAAGACAGCCAAAAAAAATTTCGAACAAGCATATTGAATAAAGATCTACAATATTACTTAAAAACAAATTCAAGGAGGAGCATTCGGCAGAAATAAAGGAAACCCACATAACAGAATCGAAAAAGAAACAGTCTTTTTCCCAACAAATCGAATTCAACCCATATATGAATAGTTTTCAAAGTGAAAGAAAAATAGTATAAATCTTACACAAGAACGCTGTAATTAAACATGGGGGCAAAGAGAAATAAACATAAAGAAGAAAGATGAAAAACCTGAAGCTGAAGGCTGAGCCATTTATGAAATGGGTGTGTAAGATTAAACCAAGAAACAGAGAATTTCTCAGAGAGAACTGAGTGAGGGGGCTTTTGTTGACGGTGCAATATAGAGAAGAAACGCAAGTAGGAGGAAGATGGAAGGAAGTAGAAGTGAAATGGGTTGGTTTTTAAAGCAAAGATTGGTGAAGGTGACAGGAAGAAAAGAAAATTTGACGTTGAAATGATTATTTCATTCTATTTTTTGAAAAAAAAATTAATTAGCTTTCATTTTTATATATTAGGTATTCATTCATTTATAGTTTTAATGTTTAATACCCTTTTAAAGATTTGTTTTATACAATATAATATTCTTGGCAGCCTCACAGCTTGTTCAAGTTGTAATCTTTTACTAATCTTTTACGCCTACCTCGGCGCACCCTGTTTCGTTGTCATAGTCTTTATATTCATTGAATACTTTAACTTTTTCATTCCACAATGTTACAATTTTTTGTCTGGACTTTGGACGTTCTTTCTTCATAAAGTAAGTTTTCTTTTTCTTTTTTTTTCCGCTAAAATCTCACTTTAGTCCTTAATGTTTATACAAAATTTTGTTCTAGTTTCTAATATTTTTTAGTTTTGACCTTTATGTTTCTTAGAACTTTCATTTTGGTACTTAATAAGCAGGGACGGAGGCAGAAATTTTATATTGGGGGGGCCAATTTTTTTTTTCTAACAACTATTAAAAAATATAATTATTAAAAATTTAAATATGAAAATAATATTAAATTATATCCGTTGTTGTTTCAAAAAATAAAAATTATTTAATTATATTTATTGTAAATGTTTGAGTAATTTTTTTCAATCTTGGCAATTATCTAAATTTACACTGAGTCAACTAATCAGTCACTGAATAATTGAAATACATGATTTCGTCCATAAAATATTTCAATTATCAACAATTTGGTCATTGGTGATAATTTGGTCCTTGATTTTGAACTAATTTATATTTTTTGGTCCTTGAGTTTGTATTAAATTAATACTATTTTATCCTTGAATTTGAACTAATTTTATACTTTTGGTTCCTAAACTTGTACTAAAATTATACTATTTGGTCCCTGAATTTGACTCATGAACCAAATCGTTGACAATTAAAATAATTCAATGACTGAGTAATATATTTTGATTATTTAAAGACTAATTAATTGATTCGATATAAATTTAGGGACTAAATAATAAATTTTCTAAAAGAAGTAAAGTGAAAAAAATTATTAATCCTAATTAATATAAGGAGAAGGCACACCTCATTAAAGATATATGTATACAGTATACCATTCTATTTGATGTCTTCTTTATCTTTTGGTCATTTAGATATAATATAATATCTATTTATGTGTATATTTGGGTTGACCAAAACGTACATGCTTGCATAGTTTTTTTTTTCCCAAAACATGCTTGCAAAGTTGCAATATGCATTTAAATTTATACTTATTTGATAATCTATTAAATATATATATATATATTATCTTATATATGGGCCCACCAACTATTATAAAATTATAACTAAGGAGGTATCAACTGAAAATTAAGGGGGGGGGGGGGGGTATACACAGAATAGGAAAAAATTGTCTTTGCATAACTAGGACTTATATGTAATTACTGAAACGGCCCCTGGCTCCGTCTCTGTTAATAAGTTTCATGATTGATCTCTAACTACTAAATATAGTTATGTAACTCATGTTTCAAGTTCACATAAGACAAAACTGGAGGTACAAGTTGCTCTTGACAAATTCTTTCTCTACTTAGTCGGTGTTATCAGCAAATGACGTCAAATTGGGCATAAAAATTAGGCTCGAAAGTGGGTTTCTTATTTAATGATCAAAGTTAGTCATATCTCTTTTGTTTCAAGTTCGAATGTAACAAAATTGAAATTGCAAATTACTCTGACAATTTTTTCTTTTGTATAGTTAGGGTCATTGACAAACGAGTGATGTTCAGAAAGTAAGTTTGGTCAAAATATCAATAACAACTTTTAGAGTATTGCTTGACCTCGTTTGCCGACAACTCCAATTGGGCAGAAGTGGACTTGTTGAGAGTAACTCGTAGCTCCGATTATGTCGCATTCAAACTTGAAACGAGAAAGATGTGACCAACTTTAATTTGTGAAACATGTGGCCCATTTTTCGGCTAAGTTTCATACCCGGTTTGACCATGTTTGTAGATGGTCCAAGCTATCATACATGGGCGGGCTTGGACATCCAAAATGGAGCCCGTTTAAAAATGGGCCGGCCCACCCCGACCCGTTTAAAAAGTGGCTCGTGGCAGGCTTGGGCGGGCCGGCCCGTTTTGACATCCCTAAAGCTATGTAGAGAAAAAATTCGTCAAGAATAACTTGTAGCTTTGACTTTGTCGCATTTGAACTTGAAACGAAAAAATATAATTAACAACATTTCGTAGGAAGGGACCAAAATACTTCTGAAAAATATTAAGGACAAAAATAGGATAAAAGTATCAAGAATCAAAAGAAACTTAGAGTATTACATTATGAAAATGAGGTTTTGGCCTTTTTTTTTTCAAAAGTGCTTTCATGTTAGAGATGATTGTGGATATTGATAATAGGCCCAATAATTAGAAGGCCCAATTGGCAGAAGAGACCCTTGGCCCAACACGCCATAAGCCCACCAAATGGGGTTGTATGGGCAAGAACGCCCTTAACCCCGCTAAGGCAATGACGCCCATAACCATAACGGGAATGGGTGCCCACGAAACAAGGAATAAGGAAACATTCCCTGAATCAATCAGGAACTAATCAAGGATCAGCCAAGATCCGTTGTCAATAAAGGAAAATCACTCATGGATCCTTCCCTTGATTGACGGCTTGGCCATCAAGGCACCTTTCACTGAAAAGGGAATTACGTGGGAGCCAAGGATCACAATCAGATCAGCCAGAATCACAATCAAGTATCTAGGCATTTATGGCAAGATCACGCCAGATTGCCCTCAGCCAGTATAAAAGGTTAACCCTTCACACTGGAAAAAGGTACGCTCTCTACTCAGTCAATTGACATTATTGAGCACATAACCCTTACTAACTTAAGCATCGGAGGTGAATCGCAGGGCCACCCTGTGTGTTCATTGTCTTGCAGGTAACCTTCAACCCAGAGTTGCCTCATCTGAACCAGGTAATGACCCCCGGCCAGAACCTAGTTCATCACTGTCGCCGTCTGTGGGGACTTTCATACAAAGTCCTGTTTTACCTTTTATCTTTAAATTTCCGGTTTATGTCCTGATTTCTTTTCGGAATATGATGAACTCCTGGAAAAAAATCATGTAAATCTATTTGTTATATGTCTTCTCTAACCTGCGTGTTCATCTAAACCAGAAAGAAAGATGACGTCAAACCCAGCTGATTATCAAACTCTGGGAGGCTTAGTGACTCAATCCATGCAGGATTCGACGCTCGCCCCTCCTCCTAGATTTCCAACCATTCAGGAAACGCCGACGCTGCCGAACCTAGTGCCAGCGGGGCAAACCACCGTTACAACGGATGACGGGATTGCTACCTTTAAGGCAGATGTGATGATGGAGCTGGAAGCACTCCGCAGAGATGTTGAAAACATGGCTGCTAAGAAAGCCAAAGGGAAGCAAGTTGTAGGAGATCTTGGGAACAACGACCAAAAATCAACTCCCCCGAATGAAAATTCTGGAAACCAACTGCCAAAAAACCCAGAACAGCAGGTGCCTCCAAGCCAGCCACCGGTATCACATGTAGCAGCCACCAGCCAACAACAACCGTGGCCTGGAGCCTACGCCTATCCACCACAGGGGTATTACTATCCTCAGGGGAACTATCCACAGTACTACTCGGGGTATGGCCTCTACGCCCAAGGAGCACCAGGTGGGACATATCAGCCAACGGGCGTTTACGACCCCATGTTACCATCAAATTCTCAAGGGCGCGTGAATCCGCTCCCATCAACAGAAAGAATTCTGGCACCTCACGTGCAAGTAGCAGAGCTTGACAAGAACTACAAGATGCTGATGAAACTCACACCGTACACAGGAGAGAAAGACCCAGAGGATCATTTGCTCGGTTTCAAGGCGGCCATGAACATCTCCAACATGGGAGATCATCAAAGGTGCAAGATTTTTCCGATAACTCTGGAGGGACCAGCTCTAGATTGGTTCTCAAAACTCCCGGTAGGGTCAGTCCACTGCTTCAGGGACCTGGAGGACATGTTCATGAAGCGGTTCGCTACCAGTAAAGTCTACAAGCAGCCAATGGCGGTCTTGTCTGACATTAGGAAGAACAAAGGAGAATCTCTGAGAGACTACCTGGCAAAGTTCAGCAAGACTTGTCTGAACATAAAGGAGATCGATGGCAAAATAGCAATCTATTCCTTCCTCGCAGGGATTAGGCCCGGCCATGCCCACAATGAGCTAACCCACAGGAACCCCAAGTCTTTGGGGGAACTACTTCAAATGGCTGAAGAATTTATAACCAAGGAAGACTTGGACAAAACCCAGCGAGATCGTTTCGCAAGGATAGAACCAGACACCAGGAAGCCACAAAACTGGAACTCGGAAAGAAGCAATGACAGCTCAAGAGGAAAGGACCAGCACAGGCGTCCTCGATCTCCCCCTAGAGGGAAGCATCCTGTGTATATAGTACTCTCAGTAAGCCAATTTGAAATTTTTCGTGAAATAGTTAATACGGACCTCCTCCCGAGACTTCCAGAACGCTCTAGACGAACAGGAAGAAACGTGGATACCAGCAAATGCTGCAGATAACACAGAGGAGAAGGGCACACCACCGATAAGTGTGTCACTCTAAAAGATGAAATAGAGAGCCTCATTCAGCGAGGACGCCTTCCATCTAGATTCATCAAGAAAGATGGAAACAAGAGATCCAGAGATGAGAAAGACGCTTGAGAGGCGAAAAAACCCAAAGGCAATAACGACAAGAAGGGAGACCGGCGTACACGACCCAAAGAGGACATGCCAACAAGCATCATTCATATGATCTCAGGCGGTATTGAGAAAAACGGGGCAAAGACCCCACACAAAAGGAGGAAGGTGAACAGGTCTATATTGAAGATAAAAACAAGGAGTCATCTGCTGAGGAGAAGTGGGTCGAACCCATAACTTTCACTGACGACGAATTATGGGAAGTCAATCGCGAGTACGACGACCTCATGGTAATCACAGCCCAAATTGGCAACTTCACCGTGGAAAGGATCATGGTAGACCAGGGCTCCTCCGCGTACATCCTATACAAGAGATGCTTTGATCGACTGGGAATCTCAGTGGAAGATTTGAAAGACCTTTATGGAAATCCAAGGGTAACCAGCAACACCATTGAGTTCACAGCGATGCAGGCGCCCTCGGCGTATAACGTCCTTGTAGGACGCCCTTCTCTGAACAAAATGAGAGCAGTAATCTCTACCGCATATCTGCGCATGAAGTTCCCAACTCCCCAAGGAGTAGGATAGGTGAGAACCAACCAGAAAACAGTGAGGCAATGCTATGCGGTGAGCCTTGAGGCAACCAAGGAGGACGAACGAAAGAGGAAGGCGAGAACGCCCAAAACGGAGGGCAACGCCCAAGAAGACGTTGATCATAAAGTCCTGAACTGCAAAGTAGAGGATTTCAGAGACGAAGTCGAATCCCAAAAACCAAAGCCAATGGGAGATCTGAAAGTTATCCAACTGGAGGACAATACGGAGAAAACCGTACAAATCAACATGCTTTTACATGAAGTAGAGAAGGATGAGCTCATTCATCTCCTGAAAGCATCTTCAGACGTCTTTGCTTGGCGCCCGACTGACATGCCCGGAATTGATCCAAAGCTTATCTGCCACAGCCTGAACACGGATGGCAGACCCGGAGTCATCCAACGGAAGAGATTATTTGGCCAAGAACGCCAAATAGAAATTAAGGAAGAAGTGAGCAAGCTCTTAGCTGCAGGCTTCATCAAGGAGACCAAATACCCTGAATGGCTCTCCAATGTGGTGCTGGTGAAGAAAGCCAACGGAAAGTGGAGGATATGCGTTGACTTCACAGACTTAAACAAAGTTTGCCCAAAGGACCACTATCCTTCGCCTAACATCGGCAAACTAGTGGATGGAACATGCGGACATCAGACCATGAGCTTCCTGGACGCTTTCAGCGGCTACAACCAGATCAAAATGAATCCTGAGAACCCGAAGAAAACGTCCTTCATCACGAAACTGGGAACATACTGTTACACAGTAATGCCCTTCAGATTGAAAAATGCTGGCGCCACCTACCAGAGGATGATGGATCTTCTCTTTAAAGAATACATCGGGAAAAACCTGGAGGTTTACGTTGACGACATGGTGGTAAAAACCAAAGAGGGAGGCAAACACACTGAAGATCTGAAAGAAATCTTCAACCAGCTGAGGATGTACCAGATGAAACTGAACCCCTCCAAGTGCGCCTTTGGGGTCAATGGAGGAAAATTCCTGGGATTCATGCTCACCCACAGAGGGATTGAAGCAAACCCAGAGCAATGCAAGGCCATTCTGGAGATGAAAGCTCAAAAAATGGTCAAGGAAGTCCAGCGCCTAAATGGCATGCTAGTCGCCCTTTATAGGTTTTTGTCGAGGTCTATCAATAGATGCTTACCTTTTTTCAAAATGCTAAAAGCAAACAAAAAATTTGAATGGACGAAGGAATGCGAGGAAGCCTTCAAGGAGTTGAAAAAATATTTGGCGTCACCGCCAACCTTGGTAATCCCAGTCAAAGACAAACCCATCTACGTCTATCTGGCGTCCACAGATGAAGCAGTCAGCTCAGCCTTGGTGTTAGAAGATGGAGAAGAGCATAAACTCATCTACTTCACCAGTAAAACTCTCACAGGAGCAGAAATGTGGTACCACCGCTTGGAGAAACTAACTTTCTCATTACTTCAGTCAACTAGGAAGTTGAGACACTACTACTAGCAGTATCAAATCATTGTCAAAACTGACAGACCTATCAAACAGATGGTAGAACAACCAGACATCGCTAGAAGAATGTCAGTCTGGTTAGTGGAAATCTCAGAATATGGGATAACATATGATCCCAGAAGAGCCATTAAAGGACAAGCGTTGGCAGATTTCATCGCTGAGATGACGGGACCTGAGAACGCCCAAGACTGGACGTGGAAGGTACACATCGATGGAGCAGTATCAAACTCACAACGAGGGGCAAGAGTAGTAATGCGAGCCCAGATGGCTCCATCGTGGAACAATCAATAGAAATTGAGTTCCCAATCACCAACAACCAAGCAGAATATGAGGCTCTGATAGCTACTCTAAAATTAGCAGCGAACATCGGTGCCAAAAAGTTAGAGATCTTGGGAAATTCTCAACTAGTAATACAACAAATGAATGGCGAATACGAAACAAAAGACGCCGTCATGATCCAGTATGCAGAAAAGGCAAAAAAGGTCATCGGGGGCGCCGGAATCGAGGCTCAGTTTCAGCACATCTCGAGGAATGACAACGGAAGGGCAGATGAACTTGTCAAATTGGCGTCCAAGCTAACCAAAGGTGGTAGAGGCTCCATTATCAAAACAACGCTAAGGGAGCCATCGATCCTAGAAAAGGATGTTCTTCCCACAGATGAAGTAGACGATTGGAGAACGCCAATAGTCAAAGAACTGGCCACTAACGCCCTCCCTTCAGACAAGAACGAAGCCAAAAAGTGTTGGGAATTCCAGGCGCCAAACGCAGCGGAAGCAAATATAAAAATTAAAAAAAAAACACGCCAAGCCCTAAAATTCCTGAACGGATCCGCTAGTAGATTTTAAAACCTGTTAAGATAGTGGTATACCTCACGAGTTCCAATCGGTTGGTTGTACAAGGCGTGTCCTGGAAGTCCACTCGTAGTGTCCTCCCTCCGCCGGTGATCCACACGAGCAGTTTGTCGGGCACCAAGGTGCTAGCCTTCTGTTCTTTTCTCCAAAAGAACAAGGGACCAATCTACAGTGCTTTTGAAATCAAGAACTCCTTCTTGAATCAAAAGGGAAAAGTGGTGCAATAGAGAAGAACCCACAAGAACTCCTTCTTGTTTTCTCTTCTCTCACAAACCCTAATTTTTGGTGACTGCAAATCGAATTTCCTAACTCCTTAGGCAAAGTCGATTTTTCCTCTCACACAACTCTTGGGAGCCAAAAATTTTTCCTCACTTTGAATGAGCTAGGGTTTGAATGTGGCGACTATGCTCTCTTCTCTCTCTAGGGAAGAAAACAAAATTTTCACAAATGATTTGTGATGCTTACTCTAGGCGCCTAGCCCCTAGGGTTTTTAATTATATTTAGAGCATTATTATAATTCTAAAATTATAATATTATGACTTCATGAATTGAATTTACAATTAAAATATTACCTTAATATTTAATTTAAATTCAAATCATAATCTTAGGGAATCAAATGGAAGATCAAATCTTCCCTTGGGACCCACCTAAGCCATGCGCCATATGCCTCTAAATTCCTTTGGAATTTTATAAATCAAAATCATTCCTAACAATTAGGAAGTCATGATTTTCCAAAGATTCTGAGTTAAGATATTCCCTAATATCTATGATTCAAATCTTTTGATATCTATTGTTGGGAAATCCTGGGGAAAACACGCAGCGGAAGCAAAAGTATAAACAAAAAAAAACTTGCGCTCCCCAGGAAAATCCCACCTTGAGATCCGCTAGTTGAATTTAAAACCAGATACGAAAAGTGTTATACCTCAAGCTTTCAATCAGATGGTTAAACTTGGTGAGTCTGAGAAGTCCGTTTCCACGTCATTCCTCCACCGGTAATCCACACGAACAGTTTCCCGAACACAAGGTGCTAGCCTTCTTGTTTCTTTCTCCAAAGAAACCGGGATTGAATCTACAGCTGTTGAACTCAGGAACTCCTTCTATGAATTCAGGCTAGGTGGCGCAACAGAGCAGAAGACAGCAACAAAACTCCTTTTGTTCTTCTTCTCTCAAAAACCCTAGGAACTTACAACTTCGAATTTCTCTCTAACTCCTTAGAAGAAAATCGACTTCTCTCTCTAGGAAGGTGGGTGGCGAATTTTATCTCTCAACAAGGATGAAAATCGACTTGCCAAAACAATTAGGGTTTCTCACTTGTGTGTTTCTGAGTTAGGCGACTTTAAGATATAGAATTACCAAAATTATGGTAATTTTATAAATGTAAAATCATGATATTACAATAATATCATATCTTTAAGACTTGAATATCTAATTAAAATATTACCATAATATTTTAATTCAAATTCAAATTACTATCTCAGAGAATCAAATGGAAGATCAAATCTCTCAATGGGACCCACCATGAGATAGGCGCCTAACACCTTCCCTTTTATTGGAATTTTATAAATAAAAAATAACTCCTAAAATTAGGAAGTCGTAACCAACTTATTTTATCCCAATGTTTTATAATTAAAATATTACCATAATATCTTTAATTCAAATTTTGAATTCTGAATTTAAATTCTTTATTGAATTAAAATATTACCCCAATATCTTAATTCAAAACTTGAATTTCAAATTCAAATTCAAACTCATGATTTAAATTAATAAAACATTTTTATTAATTCAATCACCAAAGAGGCGCCACCCTCTATACCAATATTAGTGAATTTTATAAATCAATAATCTCCTAACTTTTAGGAAACTTATTTGATTCATTATTCCCTAATATTATAATTGTAAATAATTAATCCCTATTAATTATTTAACAATTATTATATTTAAACTTGTCCCACAAATTTAAATATTTCACAATTGTAGATTATTTAAGACAAGACTTAATGTCCCAGACATTTTGCTATGTCTTAAATTGTGTCACTGGAGTGACCCACGAATTAACCCTAATTTGTGTCCCTATAAGCGGTGTCCTGATCCTGCTCATGTGTGACCCAGCAGGCCTCACGTGAAGTTGGCAGCAAGCCATCTCTATGACTTACAAGTCGTGAGCGGACTCTAGCAAGCCATCACGACTACCCAAAATACGTGAGTTATCGTTTTTACCAAAACCGACTTAACCTTAGTACCTCCTTGTCATAGACCCTATTGTCCTACGATATCGGCGATGAAGGTTTCAGTGAGCGTCGGAATCATGAATTTCGTCGGATGCTGGTTCGGAGCTATGCCTTGTTGCCATGGAGCCGGTGGATTAGCTGGTCAGTATCGATTTGGGGGAAGAAGTGGTGCTTCTGTGGTATTTCTAGGGATTGAAATTGCTGCTTGCTTTGATTTTCGGAAACTCGTTCGTGATTATTCTTCGTGAATTCCCGATTGGGATTCTTGGGGTTCTTCTGTTATTTGCAGGGATTGAACTAGCCATGGCGTCTACGGACATGAACACCAAACAAGAATCCTTCGTGATGTTGGTGAACTGATGAAGATGATGAATGAGGATGATGAACTGGCGAAGATGATGAATGAGGATGATGAACCAACCAAGATGATGAATGGTGATGATGAAAAAAAAAATTAGGGGGTTTAGGGATTAAAAAAAATTAGGGATTTATGTTAAATTGAGAAGATGAAGATGAAGATTAAAAAAAATTAAGTTTTAGGGATTTAGGGTTTAGGGTTTAGGGTTTAGGATTTTAGGATTTAGGGTTTTTAATATTTTTAACGACTAAATTGGAATGTTTTGAAGAGTTTTGGGACACTTTACAATTTTATTTTGAGAATTTGGGACTAAAATGAATGAAGATGATGAAAAGAGGGGGAATTGAGAATAATGGGATAAGAATGGGTGAGGGACCTAATTGCTCAAATTAGATTATTTAGGGTTTAGGGTTTTAGGGTTTAGAATTTTAGAGTTTAGGGTTTATGGTTTATAGTTTTAAGGTTTAGAGTTTAGGTTTTAGGGTTTTTAATACTTTTAAGGACTAAATTGAAATGTTTGGAAGTGTTTTGGGACACTTTACAATTTTATTTTGAGAATTTGGAACTAAAATGAATGAAGATGATGAAAAATGTAAATCCAGGGACTGATTTGCTAGTTTACTCAATTTTTATGTTCAAAAATGTAAATCCAGTCATCATGCCAATGTGGAAAAAAAAATAAGAATGCCCAGTCATGATGCCACGTAATCAAGTCAGACAAAAAAAATGACACATAAGCAAAAAAAATTGCCACATGTGCATTGAGTCAAAATTGAGGGCATAATTGAAACGTTGGTTGCACATTGAGGGTATACCTGAACAAAATGAAACGTTAAGGGCATAACTGAAAATCACTGCAAACGTTAGGGACATGAAAGGGTGATTTGCCAATTGATAATTAACAAATTTTAAAAATAAAATTAAAAATTAAAAGAAAGTTTAAGGACCAAAAGATTCTACTTTTAGAATTCTATATTTAATGAAAATATCATTTGAGCCGCTTTTCAACAGAAAAAAAATCCTTTGAGCCAGAAATCGTTAGATCTTCTCGAAGAGGCTGAAAAGTCAAATTTATGAATTTTATTCACTTTTCTATCCATTTTAACTAAGAAAATGAAACAACGTTTTGCAAACTTTTGTCCAAAAAAAAACTATTGCAAAATTCATATAAAAAGATTTGACAAAAAAAAGATTAAAAATTTATGATGGCACATATATTGGATTAAGCAATTAAGAATTACGGCTTCTTCATAATTAATTTATTGTTATTTACATATTTATTTATCAATTAAATATTTAAAACTATTCTTTAAAATTTTAATGGTGAATATTCCGTGATGAAAACTGGAAGGGAAATGATAAAAAAAGCTAAGTTGCTCAAGTCATTCACTTATTTTACCTTTATTCTACACGGTTTTCAATAAAAAACTGATCATGAAATTTTTTATAAAAAGAAGGCCAAAGTCCTATTTTGGTCCCTCAGTTATGCTCCTTGTTTCAAATAGGTCCCCCAGTTATTTTTTGTTCCATATTGGTCCCCCAGTTATGCAAAACTTGAAAAAGTTGGTCCCTCTAACGTTTTCCATCCATTTTTCTGTTAAAAAAAGAGGAAAAATAAACTTTCATCCCCAAAAGTTTTATTTTCTTATATTAAGGTCCTTTTCTTTTTATAATAGGATCAAAACGTAAGAAAAGAAAGTAAATTAAGATTTTAAGTGAATTTACCCAAAA